>VXBW01005460.1:791929-863508 GCA_013400375.1 Thinocorus orbignyianus | reverse complement strand
TCCACCAGGACAAGTGCAAGCATTAACACAAGTAGCTTCAGCTTGCTGACCGACTAGAAAACCTCAGACATTTCCGATTCCTTGTTTCTGCAATTTGCCACTACCCTGAAAGCAGAAGCACAGTGTATATATTCACTAGCCAAATGGTGGACAGTAAGTTCCATAAAGAAACAAGAGTAGCTGAGTCATTCACTGGCCCCATTCACCTTTTCCCACAGTACTGAGGTAAGGACATCATGGAAAACTATGTTTAAAATTTCGTTTCTCCAGTTTTGTCCCCTCTTCAGAACTAGAGCTGAGGCTGCAGGTAGAAAATTGTCCCTTCTGAGCATGGCTACCTGTTACTGTGGCTCAGCTTGGGTACACAGACATGGTGTTCTTCATGAGAGGGTTTCTGACAGGGCTAACAAGTGATCCTAGAAGACTCTGGTCCTACCTTAGCTTTAACACCTTTTGGTTAAAGGAATAAAAAGAAGCATTGTTAGCTCTAACCCTAACAGGCTCAACTCCAGAGCAACCAGGCTGACTCAAGCATTGCTCAGATCTATTTTTGGATTGGTCCCACGCAGATGAAAATCTTCCTGTAACACAATTTGAACATTCAGGCCTAAGATTCAGCATAACAAGTAACTCTATCCACAACTTCCCTGGGCAACCCATTCCAGTGTCTCACCACGCTCACAGCAAAGAATTTCTTCCAAAGATCTAATCTAAATCTCCTCTCTTTCAGTTTAAAACCATTACCCCACATCCTATCACTACACCTCCTGATCAAGAGTCCTTCCTCATCTCTCCTGTAAGCCCTTTAGGCACTGGAAGGGACTATAAGGGACTCCCTGGAGCCTTCTCCAGGCTGAACATCCCCAACCTTCTCAGCCTGTCCTCACAGGAGAGGTGCTCCAGCTCTGATCATCTTTGTGTCCTCCTCTAGACCCCTTTCACCAGGTCCATGTCCTTCCTGTGCTGAGGACTCCAGAGCTGGACACCGTACTGCTGGTGGGCTCTCCCCAGAGCAGAGGGGCAGAATCACCTCCCTCACCCTGCTGGCCACACTTTTTTGATGCTATCTGGCAGGGTTTGTCCATTCAGCCTGTGTCTTGCCTCCACGGAGGGGTGGGGTGTAGACCCAGCAGTCTTGCTTTACAGCCTGGGAGTGAGGACTCTGTGCTTACAGAGCAGAGATAAGATCATTTATCAGCTCTTTCTGTTGGTATTTGTGGTGGGTCCCTGCCTGGTCAAGACTTTTCTAGCAGTGATGCATGAGCCACTGGTACAAGAGCAGATTTCTAGCTCACAAGAGGAGGAACCATTCCTCATTTATTAGAGGAGATAGTTTTAGGAAATGTCATTCTGATTACAGTGGAATACTGGATGACAAAATGTATATTTAAAGTATGTAATTCTTTTCCCTAGAAAATAGATCAACCTTTTTTCTAAGAAAGCTGAAGATTTCAAAAATCCATCCTTCCCGATGGGGAGGGAAGAAACGGGCACAATACCAGCCCCAGTAAGTGCTACAGTAAGTTAAAGCCAATTTTGTGGGAGCAAGAAGAAATGGAAATGAAGCCCAGGAACTGGATACGATTTGAGCAGGAATAGTGATTAATATGTTTTATATGTTTGTGAGGTTAAACTACACCCCTGGTTTATTAGCAGCACGTTTCAGAGCTTAGAATGGGACAGCCAGAGCCGAGCTGCAAGCGCCGTTTGCAGCAGTGGTGATGAAAGCCATTAACCTACTTGCACTGATCTACGCATGTTTCTTCCCTCTGCATTCACAATCCAAAAGGAAAAGAAAAAAACTTCTTCATATGCTATTGAGCAGAAGAAAAGACTTATTCCCTGATGCAACAACAATGCCCGACAGGATCAAAATGCAACCTTGGCATTTTTCCTGCGCTTAATCATGTGTCAAGGTTGTTACAAAACAACAGCTGCATCCAGCTGAAAAAAAAAAAATAATATATATATATAATCTGGGAAAGAGATGCATGGGTAAGGCCAGCATATCCCTGTGGCTGGCAGCCCGTCAGGGGAGGAGGAAGGTGGCCTCCTGGATCGCCATCCCAGCAGGATGAAAGCATCCTCATCTCTGCCTTCGTTGGGTACAAGGTGCAAAGGGCAGCAGTTCTGATCAGTGCTCCCAGCCCTCACGTGAGCTTATCAGGAACCCCGTGTGAAGCCTGGAGCCACGATCCTGGGATGGGCTTGGCACCAGGAGGCTGCTGCCAGCAGGTTCCCAAGCTGTCACCCAGCCCCGAGCTGCAACTCAATACCATCATTCAGTCAGCCAGCAGAAGGTTGGGCTCTAATTATCACCCTGTGCTCTTTTCGTAGAAGTTTTAGGTGTAAGATCTGTGCCACATCAGAGCCTGCACAGGGAAGTAAAAGTCAGAGAGAGGATTTGGGTTATTTTTTTTTTTTCCCTTCAAAAATCTCCAGTGCACTGGGTGCCATCTCCCCTAGTTGTGAGCACAGCCACATCTCTATCAAATTTGTATCACATTTGCATCAAAAGAAGTGTGACCAGGAGGTCACGGGAGGTGATTCTCCCCCTCTACTCTGCCCTTGTGAGACCCCACCTGGAGTACTGTGTCCAGCTTTGGAGTCCTTAGCAGAGAAAGGACGTGGACCTGTTGGGTCCAGCAGAGGGCCACCAAGATGATTAGAGGGATGGAGCACTTCTGCTATGAAGACAAGCTGAGAGAGCTGGGGCTGTTCAGCCTGGAGAAGAGAAGGCTCTAGGGAGACCTTGGAGCAGCCTTCTAGGATCTGAAGGGAGTTCCAGGAGAGCTGGAGAGGGACTCTTGGTCAGGGAGTGCAGTGATAGGAAAAGGGGTAGTGATTTTACATTGGAAGAGGGGAGATTTAGATTAGACACTAGGAAGAAATTCTTCGCTGTGAGGGTGGTGAGGCACTGGAAGAGGTTGCCCAGAGAAGCTGTGGCTGCCCCATCCCTGGAGGGGTTCAAGGCCAGGCTGGATGGCGCTTTGGAGCAACCTGGTCTGGTGGAAGGTGTCCCTGCCCATGGCAGGGGGGTTGGAACTGGATGATCTTGAAGGTCCCTTCCAACTCTAACCATTCTATGATTCTATCTGTGCTCGCACCCACAGACTAAAAAGTCTTTGCTAGCAGATGGACAGACAGATCACCCAAAGGGATCACCACAGCCAACATGGGCTCACACTGGCAGCTCAGCACCCGGCATGTTTTGCTGCTTAGGCAATAACCATGTACAGTCCCCAGGACAAAATCAAGTGTAAGCACCATCAAAAATAACAGCATACCTGCACGCACCATGAGCATTACTTCCTGAGGTTAATCTGAAGTACAAGATGATATTCTAACTAAATAATATTTTCCATTTTATCAAGGGACTGCTTTATGACGCTGCTTCCCTCTTCCTTCTTTTCAGAGAATGAATGGAAACAGTTTAATTTAACACACTAATGTGACACAAGTGACAATGATTTTATTACTACACGGCCTGCAACAACACATCAGCGCTCATTAATTTTTTTCAAGATGTGACAACTTCATAAATTGGGGTAATATTTTTTGGTGCTGGCCCACCCTGATCCTGCTCTTTCCTCAAATGGAGCAGAGTGTGATTCAGGTATGAGCTGTGCTGTTAATTCATTCGCCCTATGGCTAATTCAATCACCACAGAGCTAATTCCAAAAAAGGAAACATTTAGTCCTTGTAAAAGTATTCTCAGATTATTAATTATCTCAGACTCTGAGATAAACTACTGTACTGCCTAATAAACTTAACAACGCTTGGATAAAGACGGAAGAGAGTTACAAACTGGTCTACCATAATCTAAATCTGACTTCCTTCAGTCCTTGAAGAACATAAGGTGCAACCTTAATTCAGTTCCTGAGGTTTAAAAACATCTTATTCACAGCTGTGTCAGTAACTGGTTCGCATATTACAGTACCTCTATGAGCTGGTCTGGTTCACTCCCTTCTTCCACAGTAATTAATTTGGACCTTCCATTCCGTTCGTTGTCCCGAATGCCGATAGCAACTTGAGTAGCCTTCAGCCGCTCGTATTTATTGCATGCTGAGCCACACCACTGGTAGATATCCTAAAATAATGAAAAGAGCACACACGTTAGCAATAAGATTCAACACTGAGCAAAATTATTAAATTTCAGTATTATTAATAATTATCTTATTAGATCTAAACTACCAGAACATCAGTGAAGCTACATCTTTCAGAAACACTTTCTAGGAGGGATTTACTAAGTCACCTAGATATTTAGGCATTACAAAGTAATTTCAAAATCTCAGTGAAAACTCTGACTGTATCTGCTGCTCAAAGATCTTGCAATCCAACTTTTATTTTGGTGACTTTTTGCTGTATAATGGTATTTGTGACTCACTCTGCTGCATCAAACCACAGAACCAGCTCGAGTGCAAACAGATGACACAGGTGTTTTCAATAAAACCTTCCTGGGAAGATGTTTCCTCAGTGTACAGCTGATCCAATGCTCATAAAAGTTTATTAATCTCAGAGTAAAGAAAGCCTGACTGCAGTTATCACAAATGTCTTTATACATTACTTTCTGAAGGTTTACAGATCGGGAATACAAAGCTTTTCTGGTCAGTTAAACCACCAAGTTCTTCCTCAGCAGAAGATGGACACAGCCAACTAAAATAAAGACAAGAGGCACATCTCTAAAAGATGCCTCCATTCAGGAAACACAGCAGCTAGGAATAAGCATTTCAGAATACAGAATTTAGATTTCAGTCTTGATGAAAATCACTAAGAAGCAGAACATAAGCTGCAAGGCCACTAGAGGCTGAGCTGGAAGGAGCAAGTTAAAGGAAATAAATCAGCTTGGCTGGTTGCCTTTTTCCCCCTCTTCCCTTCTTTTGGGAGAAAGTAATTTGATTTTTCTTCACGTGATTCTGCCACATAGCTCAGCAGTAAAGGTACATGGTGATTTTCAACTTTAACAAAGGTTGAACAGGTTTGTGTTCATCTACAATGCAAATAACAAGGATTTAATCAGAGCCCTCACTGAGCAAATCATTGGGGTCTTAGTGTTATGGTATATACACACTGCATAAAGCTTAAACTTGTTTCATTTGAAAAAAAAAAAATCCAACTTTTTAAGCTAATACTGCTGAGCACTATTGTTATTTAATAGCACTGGAAAATGAGAGATGAAGCAGAGCTTCACAGTACCAGCAGATGCAAACCTCTAGAAGACATCTAACATTGATGCTGCGTGCATGCAAAAGGATGCTAGTGACTTCTGGTATTTAATTTTCACCAGCCAAAACCCCAAACTCAGTGATCACACAGCCAAGTTCCCTTCCCTTTGGAAGCATCCTTCAAAGACAAAGTTTTAAGCTTATGTCAGGATTACACAGGTTCCCAAAACTGGATCCCTTTCAACTTGCAGATGCTATGCAGTGAAAGCTATGAGGTTTTCACCTTTCCCAAGCTGACTATGGGCTTAAGACAAGAAAAAAAAAAAAAAAATACATGCTCCCAAGTTCTGGTTTAAATCCTGTCAGCTCACTAAGCATCCAGACATACTTGGCTACAGACCTGAACCTTACCTTAAAATCTGACCTTTGACATTTACACAGGAAAATATATAAAACACATATCTGTGCATGCTGGGTGGAACAGAATTTTCTAAAGAATTGAGGAAATATTGCCTTGAGCATGTAGAAAGTAAAACAGTTCAATTTCAGCAGACTTTTAAACATATTTATTACATGCACTGCTTAAGCCATCTTCTCCCAAATTTTGGGACACTTCCCAAAACACAGACTCCTTCAGCTTCCAAGAACTTCAGCACTCAAAACGTACTCATTCTCATTTTGGCCTACCTCCTACTAATTGACCTTCTTTGAAATGATGCAAGAAAACAGGAGTCACTAGAGATTCAGCAGCAATAAATAGGTATTCCTTATTTCCCAGAGTCTATAGAAGCAATAAGGAAGAGGAAGGAGACACATACAGGGAATTAGCTGAGGAGCTTTGCCAGCTCCTGCTTTATCTCAGTGTTCACACTGCAATTCAGGGAGATTACTCCAGAAAGGTTATAAGTTCAGTTTCAGTTGCATGTGTCAGCCTTCTCTCAGTCTTTTGGTTAAGTGGCCATGCAACCTCAAACAAAGTATTCTCATCTACAAAATGAACAGTGTTTACTGCACTGACCACAAAGGATGTTGTGAGACTTAAACCATCGCTGCAAATTACAAAGACCTTCACTTCTCAGACAATAAAAGTCACATTTTCTTTTCTTGATATCTCCTAAAGGTCCCACTGCACAGTGGGCCCTGGTGACCCTGTGTTTCCAGTGTATTCTCCCATTTTGCCTCCAGTTTGTGACTGGACTGAGCTCTCCTCCAGCCCACTGGCTCCAGGCTGCATCAGCCTGAGGACGGAGAAAGACCTTCAAAAATTTACAGTACTGAGTTTCAGGTTTGTTTTTTTTTTGATTTGCAGACTTCATTGTTTTCCTTATGGAGTACACCTTCCTGAACTACAGAATGGTTCCTACAAAACAACGTGGCCCACATACCTTTGTCCTAAAATAATAATAAAATATAAAAAGTATGAAATTTTGTAAGCTGCAACCCCGAGAAACCATGTGTGGTAAGGTTTTCTCCAGCCACATAAAAACAACACCCTTGAATCAACAAACAGTGTCTGAGAACATCCTTTGTCTGAACTTCATGTGGATGAGACATACCATTCCTATAAGCTCCATCTTTCCAGGTTATTAAAAAAAATAGTGATTTTAAAAGGGAGTGAAAGAAGGATCTGATTCCTTTCAGCACTAGATAATAAAGGCAGTATTCTTTATTAAAACCCCAAAGCTAAACTTCATGTACTGTGTAATTTAAGAGAAGGAAGTAAGCAGCCACAAGTCACGAAAGTGTCACAAGGTATATAATATTTTACTATATTTACTATGAGCACTAAACAAATATCTTAAGAATTCAGTGCTGCAAGCCTTCAGGAGCTTAGATATAGTTCGTTTCCCTCTTTGGAAGTAAAACCATTTTCTCAATGATTTTTAAATGTATCTAATTTTGAGGCCTCATGGTAGAAATTCAGCTGGATATTTACAAGTACATCTTCCAGACGTAACTTATTCACATCAGTTTTTAGGCAGATTGGGCTTTTTAACAATTTAAAGTCAGAAAAAGCTATTTTTAAAAGTTAAAGCCACTTCTTGACAAGGCTAACATTCTGACTTAGATTTATCTGAAATAGTCAGCTAGTTATCTAACCATGTCCAACAGACCACTGAGCCTTGGCCTTGTATTTTATTATTTGGGTATTTATTTTTAGACACACACATACATAGTGCTCAACTTGGGACGTTAACATGTTATTTAGCTTTAGCTCACTCAGTGCTTTCACAATTTCTTAGCTGTACTACACCTTCACTATTTTTAGGCTTGTTTTGCTAACCTTATTTTGAATTGGCCAGCTGACAGAAAAATGTTCCCATTAAAATGAAAATAGACTCAAGTGTTCACTCCCCTCAAAAAAAAAAAAAAAAAGAAAGGGAACTTCATTCATCAGTAATTCCTGTGACAAGCCCAGTTTATTTTCAGACATTGGTACTAGCAGTATTTAATTAATCTTTAACAGAGTTGGAGAGGTGCAGTAGAGAAGAGAGCTATTCTGCTACTTAATATTAATGGTTGTTGATATCAATATCCTTGCTGAATCAGAGTGGGGCAATTCACAGCTCGGGGGAGAAAATATTATCATGAATAGTCACAATGACTATTCATGAGCTCCTGAGGGAGGTCAGGAAGGCAGATGGGGTCTGTGATGTGCAGACTGTGGTCACAGCAAGGTCTCTCAAGGCTGTGCTCTAGTCTTCTAGTTGTAGGGTAGCAGGAGTCACCACTTTATTCTTGATAGCTTCTGACCTTGAGCAAGCCCCATGAGATTTCTACAGCACATTAAAAATGACCCAGCATTTTGCTGCTCTACAGAAGCGTGTATGGCTTGCATAACCTTGGCTCTTTTCCCTGCATGGAGAGGGACTGGGAAAGGACACCTCCTGCCTTCCTGCTCCAGCCCCAAGCAGAATGTAGAGCAAGAGAAGGAAAAATAAACCAAAAAAAATTGCTTATTACAGAAGTGACATAAAAGCATCTAACACACAGCCACCTCTGTGTTCAACTGGCAACCTGCTCAGTTTGCAGGCAAATGAAAATACACAGTGTCCTGGTGTCTTTTCTCTGAATCTACACCAGGACTATGAAAGGAAAACCAAAAGAAAACCAAGAGGCTTAATTCTGTGAAGTCACAAGTTTGTTCTAGTTACTAACATGTCCTGAACATTAAAGTGTTTGAATCCTATGTGTCTTTGTTGAAGTAGCTATTAATTTCCAGCCCATACTGTAACTGGCAATTTACGTTCTCTTACATGAAGAGCCATTAAAAAGCTATACAAATTAAATAGGTTTCAAAACTCTATTTGATGCAAATCTATTGCAAAACTCCAATTTTGCTAGAAATAATAATGAAATGTTTAAAGGAATAAGTGTCACTGACCTTAAAATATTAAAATAAAAATTTCACCTTTCCTTAAGGACAAACTTTAAGCCACGTATCACAAGGTGGTGTTTCTCTGTTCTTTGTTGGCAGGCCCTGATGCACCCCAAGCCTGCCCACCTTTGCCCACATCTGTATCAGAACATGCTCCAAGAATGTAACTGCAGCTCAATTTAAAAAAAATTACCACTTAATTAAGAGCCAGCTAAATCTATAGCGTGGATAGCGTCACATCAACATGAGGTAACTTATGCTAACTTAACCTATGTCAGTCTGGATGTTGTCTTCTGTTCACAGAATGATATGGGGATGGAAGAGACCTCTGGAGATCATCCAGCCCAAACCCCTGCCAGAGCAGATCCACCCAGAGCAGGTTGTGCAGAAACTTGTCCAGGTGGGGTTTGAATGTCCCCAGAGACGGAGACTCCACCACCTCTCCGGGCAGCCTCTGCCAGGGCTCTGCCACACTCAGAGCAAAGAAGTTCCTCCTTGTGTTTAGATGGAGCTTCTGTAGAAGCTTGTGCCCATTTCCTCTTGTCCTGTCACTGAGCACCACTGAATAAAGAAGAGTTCCTCTAGACCAGGTTAGATACTGAGGCAAAGCTATAAAACAGAAGAACTTAGCCCAAAAAAAGACCTTCAGCTAAACCCACTTCCTTGTGTGAAACAACACCCCACATTCTCTTTATGCCTACAACTCATACAAAAGGGTGAAAAGCAAGAAAAGAGGGTTTGTCAAGTTATTACTTCCTTAGTTTTCCCCCTCTCTTAGGCTGACTCCTTCTGTTTATTAGACAGAATCAGATCAGAACCTGGGCAAATAACCACATCACGAAAAGCCCCAGCAGGGGTTTCCCAGTGGATAGAAGAAAGGCTGACAAGGCTTGTAAAGAAAGTTGGGTGAGGAGGAGAGGACCTGTGGTGCAGGAGTGCCCAGAGGAGCCTGCACTCCTAATGCTCACATTTGAATGAGCCCAAGACACCACTTTTCTTGAGAGGAAGTAGAGAAGAAAAAAAATCACCCTAGCAAAGCCAGAGGCAGATTGAACACGCGTGAATATCGCGAAGTTTTTATACGTATCTTATCACACATTTATGCTTGTATCAGAATAATTGGCATGCACTCAGCTGGGACTCCATTCATTCTCTTCATGGTCATTAATAAACAGCTGTTCTAATAAGGCACAAGTTCATTCCAGCTGAAACTGTTCTTTGTTAAAGTCAAGTATCTAAAGTTCACAGATTTTAAACGCCAGCACAAAATAAAAATAGACTTGGAAGAGAGTTCTTTATATGAACTGCAAAAACCAGAAATGCTTCCAGTGCCTTCAGTTCTCAGTAGAAGTATTTGTAACACAACTGCACATTACCTTGGAGTTTGTAACTCAGACACCAACTTTCTGGAAACTACATGGAGATCCCTAAAGCAAGAGTGCAGAGCTATTTTTGTAAGCAAATAAGGAGTGCTAAGTCAAGAAAATAAATACCAAATGGTGGGGAAAAATAACTGAACAGTAAAACTAAATAAAAGTGAGTAGGATACAGTACTTTCTGTCAGCTCACTGACATTCCATGTTTTAGGAACCAACATATACATTGAGAAGAATGTCTGGATTGAATGAGGTTAATATAGGTCTCAGACGTTTTTCTCCTAAAATTATTCAATGTTTTTTCCTGTCTTGACTGTTAAATTCTTGATATAGGCAGGGAAAAGGAAAAAAAAATATATAGTTTCACACGTTGGGCCAGTCTACCTTTTTATATTTGTTGAAACTGTAATACACTGAACCATTGAGAGTTGTGGAGTTTTGATAATCCAAAATAAACTCTGAATTCATTCAGCCAGAATGTTGCTGAGGCCACCACAAGCCTGGCCCTGGTGTAATTACAATAGTGTCTTTGTGATCAGTCTCAGAGTCTCCCAGTTGATTCAACTAGAACAAATCGCCAGAGTAAAAATAAGTCAGATGTACCACGGTCACACACTTACTACATTCATTTTTCCTCTCACACCTGTTTTGCCAGCATATTCTGGGAAGAGCTGTTGTAGGAGGATGGTTATTCTAAATAACAGCAGCTCAAGCAATGAAACATCTGGATTTTCTACAACATCAGGAAAAAAGTAACCTAACAATTCTTTTATGTCCCATTCACCTGAAGATTTGATAACAGGCTCTGTTTCAGCCACTTTTCTGTGTGCAAGTGGGGGTGAGGGAAAACTTTCTAGTTCACAGAGTATGAAAGAAAACTACATATCCTGAATGCTGTGAAGTGGGCAAAAGGGGAAAAAAAAAAAAGGGCTTAATATTTATTTTTCTCCATCTAATAAGTTTGAGACCACAACAATTACCAGAACGCTGGTGTTTACATCACTGGAGTTGTAAAAATAATTGGTTCACAGACTTCCAGACAAAAATTAGATGCTTGTTTACCAAGATACACCGTGCATAGATATAACCACATTTTTAAACTGTTAATACGTTCATGAAGTTAATAAAGAACTAAAGCAGTTCAGCTCTCCAAGCTCTGCTACTTGTTTGGCAACTCCCTGCTTACAGCAGAGCAATAGTTTAACTCTCAGCTGGGGGAAACTGGGGAAGAGGTTAGTTGTAGGAGAAACATGTGAATGAAAAACATGGAAAAGGGATGTGATTAGTCAGCTGCTAGTGCCAGGGAAAGCAAGTAGAAAGAAAAACTTACAGCAGTGAGCTCCAACATGCAAGATTCCACTCTTCCAGCCCTGTTTATATCCAAACAGTGGTTTTGTTAAAGCGATTAATGTGCTGGTTGTGAACTGGTTTCTGTAAAGGAGAAGCAAAGCCACCTAGAAGAGACAGTGCAGGCAAAGAGGCAGGAAGATTACAGGAGCAAGCAGAACTACAACTGTTTAAGGTTGCAGTGTGATGCTGAATCATACCCTGTAGTCACAATCATAGAGCAAGGATCTGTCCTCTTGATCTTTTAAAAAGCAGAAGTTGGTTTTCTTTTAGTAAACACCACTTAATCTGTAGCAAATTATCAGTTTTTACGAGAAGCAGCTGTCAACCTCCCTCAGCCTTTTTGCTTGATGTATTTTTCCTAGGGTCTTTGTGCAAGACAGCAATCTTTTCCCTCTTGGCATAGCTATTAGGTCAGGAGTCCAAGTAAGGGCATACTGATAGATAAATAAATAAAGCTATTCTCATCATGTATTATTGAGTTCTAACATTATAATACTTGTGATTCATGGAGCCCTTGAGAAGTACATACATTGATTGCTGGATGGCACAACAAGCTTTTTAAGGACACCACAGGTTCCTTTAAACTTCAAACCAGCAACCTCTTGCCTGTTTATTAATCAGTTTATTAGCACCTCTATCAGAACGGTAAGGACAGACAAGTGCATGTAGTTTACCCTCAGTTTTCACTGAGCTTGAGATATAGTTAGCAACTCACCATCTGCATCCTTCCTTTAGGAAGGAGGGTAACTTTTCCCTAGCAGAACCTTGTATTGACAAAACTTTCCAGCCTCAATCAGGCCCAAACTCAGAACTTCTTGGGATGTATCACACATGCTCTTCTCACGTACCTTATTTTACCAAGGGTCTCCTAAGTTCTCCTAGGAGGTGGTCACACAGCCCTCTCTAGTAAACTTGACTCACAGTGCCATCAACAGCTAAAGAGGCCCAAGTCTGACATTTCACAAAGCTCCATCTGAACATCCCATCTTAAACCAAAGAAATTGAAGTCTTTAGCACATCTTACCAGAAATAGACATATATGAACTATGTTAACATGCTTATCTGGCTGATACTAAAACAGCCTGAGAAACAGAGTGTCTATTATTCTGAGAGGCACAATGATTAATCTCTTCCCTTCCTTCCACTGTCATTCTCCATGCCCTCTCATGCTTCTTGCTGCTTTGAGAATGTGTCTTAGTAATTGAGGAAAAAAGAGGGTCATGGCTAAGGGAAGGCAGCTGGAGGATGAGGTTATGCAGGGGGAGCTGCATCTGGAGGCAAGAACCAAGAACTGCCAAACCTATCCTGATGGCTCTCAGGTGGGAGACCTGGAAGAGTTCAACCCCCTCCCTTCAAAAGGGCAGACTGGGAATTGTGGCAAAAGACCATGGATTCTGGGATGGCTTGAGCAGAGCTATGCTCAAGATGAACTAAGCAGCAGCTGATGCGACAAGGTGTATTTTAGACCAGGCTTGTACAAAGCCTTCTCAGTAACTGCTTTGTATTTGTCTTGCCTCCCCTGTCCCAAAGGCTTCCTTACAGGGAGATTTTCAGGTTCTTTAAGGAGATGTCATGGAAATCCCTTGTAGAAAAAGGAAGAAATAATCATAAATCAGGGTCTGGCACTCCAGGCACCCTCCTGGATCACTCATTGCACTGGATAATCAGTCTGGTGGCCAGAGCGCTCGTGTCATGGTTTCACAGAAGGTTGTTTGAATAGAAGGTCTTTCCACCTCCCCTCATATTAAAGAGAATGTTCTCTCTGCCATCTGCAGATATTTTCTGCTCTAGCATAGAGAGTTCAAAGAAGGCAAGATAAGACCTGGGCAGGATATCTGAAGTGCCGTAAATGTAGTTTAGTAACATACCTGGTTAGGAGGCAACCATCAGAACCTGTGCTGTAAATATGTGAGCCTAGATGGAAAGAAACCCTTTCACTGGGAGGGAAACCTTAGTGACTAATGATTTTATACTTGATCATTATTACCTTTCTTGATCTTCCCTTAATCTGTTCAAGCCACAGGTTTCAAATACTGCTGTAATTGAGCTCAGAGTGAAAACAGAAATGATTTTTCATTATATTAGGTAAGCTGCTTGATAAAAATGTAAGAGCAAGTGGACTGTATAAGCGGTTTTGCAGTGCCACGGAGACCACCCTTCTGGTTAGCTGAGAGACTGGGGAAAGTAAGTCTTGCAAATTCATCTTATTTGACATGCTACAATAATTTGATATTAAAAGCACTGACCATAAGCTCATTATTTTATGCAATTACTGCCCATTATTCTCAGACAATGATTCAGTAGTGCCCTATGATGAATTCCAAGGCTCAAGAGCAACTCTAGGATTAATTTTATTTCAATTAAGGAATCTACTTGAGCTAAAATCCCTTTTTTTTTTTCCCTTTTTTTTTTTTTTAAAGGATCCATAAATTCAATTAGGAGTTCCTGTAGGGACTCATCCATTTACAACTGGCCTCTGCTCATGAAGCCATGGAAAATTTCAAACAAAAAGCACTTCTGCTTGAAATTTAATTCCGAGAAAATACTATCAGAGTAGACATCTTGAGCAAGTTTTACACCACACCTATTTCTCTGAAGAAACTCACTAGACCTACGTCTCTTCATCTTGAAGTGTCACATATTGCCCTTTCATCCCCCACAAGAAAGGTCTGGATGAAACTATGATTTCTTTCAATGAAATTACTACAAATGTCTGGATGTTGAAAGAATTTTTTCCTTAACTTGTTAATACATCCAAGAAAACCCATCCCTCCTACACCACCAACACAGCAAGACCAAGAACTCTTGTTGGTCATGCAATTTAACTGGCATTTCCCATAACATGGTACAGAGGGTATCTGGATGTCCACATCTAATCTTTCTTCCTGCAAACGCACAGGGTTGCATTGCTGCTTAACCTCTGTCTTGTCAAACAGGAAATCAGAAACCAGAGTCCTGTTATACTAAGAAGAAAAAAAAAAAAGAAGACAGACTCACCACATACATTCACTATTAGAAATTAAGACTCAAAGGCCACATCACATTTAAATTGTTTAGTGACAGTGCTCTCCGCTCAACAGATCTCACCAAACAGGAAAACTCAAGCTCTAAGACAGGCTGACTGCAAAAGCAGGATTTTCTATCAGTGTGCAATTCCAACTTCCCCATGGGTTAAGTCTGAAAGGGAACAGATGATTGAGTCTCATATTCACCCTTAATGCCAAGTGACATTGAGAGATAGCTCTTTGGGTACTGATGACTTGGCTGTTTCAGACGATTAGACCACAGTGCCACAGGAGAAATGGGACAGCAGTACGAAAGCACTGGTTTTCATTTTATCTGAAAGCTATTAAGCATGATAAAATTTGAACAGACAAAATCAATATAGATACTTCATACCAGTACCTTCAATTATCGTAATAGGGGATGCTTTTCATAAGAAAGAGCCAAACCTGAAATGTGTTCAGAAGAACTTCTTGTTCAATAGGCCTTCTCTGAAATCTTGCCAAAATAGCTGACCACTTCCTTGTGAAGCATTACAGTGAAGACCAACTGCAACTGCTGCCTTGCAAACAAGACATTTTCTCTTGTGTGCCTTAGTTTTATAGCTGTGACTGTATCAGGAATAGGAATAATTTCTAACTGATAACTGGCACCTAATTAGCATAAACTACATCCCAGCTGCTGCTTTTAGAATTCATTTTAAGATTTTTTTGATACTAAGGTGTAAGTCATCAGAAGCAAATAAGTTATCTTCTCTTATCTGCCCATACACTTCCACGCTAATTCTCTCTACTTGCTTTCAGCAGAAAGCCTGAAAGTAACAGACAGCTTCTCAAGTGTTCTCTTGTAATGTTTAAATAGCTTTATAACACCTTATGGCAAGTTTATTTTGATAACTTTTTACACTAGCAAAGTTTTATGACTGTGAAGAAACGCTCTTAATAGAAAAGTCCAATCTGTTTCCAAAGCCTAAGACTGATTCCTTTCAGCTGGTAGAAGTCCAAGCCAGACAGGACTTACTCTGAACAACTTAAGATTCAAACATGAACAGTAAATATATCTCAATGCCTTGAGTAGGAAAGAGAACCGTTCCCTGAAGGATAACCCGTGCATACTTCAGAAAACATTTAGGGCAGTTTTGAACCTTCAGAGTGTCGTAACACTAGAACTGATTCACTAAAGCAGATCCTTTCCGTCAGTTTGGGTGAGTGGCAAAATCAGTTGTGTTTTAGGGGATGATTCAGACACTAGAAGGGATGCTGTGTGTCTTGCTTTCTGAGTGTGTTTTCCTCTAGGAAAGACTTACAGCTCCGAGGTCGATAATGAAACAATCTCCTGTGTTGAAGCTGCTCCAAGCCAGGGGCACTTCTGTGGCTCGCACAACTCTCCGGCCCTTGATATGCAGAAGCCTCCGAGCGCTCAGATCGTTAGTAACGACATGATTAAATCCAGAGGCAACACCACCTGCCTGAATAAAACAAAAGAACAGAGCAGCAAGCTTTATTTGAGTTTGATTTCTGCAAATTTACCATCTTGTCTAGCAGGTGAAAAGCAGAACTTATGCAGGGAGAGGCGAGCAAAAAATAATAGTGTTTAACAGTGCTAACCACAGACCAGACAGGCTTGGGGACACTGCTGCTGAACTCTCTGTGTGAGCCTTCATCTGAGGAAGATATCACCCTGCTTCAAAGGGTTTTCAGATGAATGGGGAAACACAGCATTTACTGCACTTTCCTGCATCATCCAGATGATAAGGCAATCCTGAATGACACAGCTGAGCCAAAAGTCAGTAGGTTATCAAATAAGGACTAAGGGAAAACAGAGGGATATGCGGCTCCTGGCCAAGTTTTCACAACTGCCTTAAATAGGTCTGGGTGGTTTTAGTACCTGGTTAAGTGCAGAGGGAGGAGTCATTTCACAACAGCCCTGTCACTTGCTGAAAGGTGTATTTGCAGCTTAGGAGGCAAGCTAGCAAAGAACACCAAGCTTCTAACCTCTAAAGTGAAATAGAAGAAGCCTAACTTATTTCTGTAAACTGACTTGGGCTCTGCTTCCTCCAGGACAGACAGATTGTGGGTTGAAATAGAGGACATCTCTTAAAATTACAAAGAAAAAGAAACTAAAAGAGCTGGCAGGTCAGTGTCAAGCTCTCTTATGCAGGTAGAGTTAGAAGCTTCCAAACTGGTTGTGCAGACTGTGACAAGTTGCAAACCTCCATAATGGGGAAAGAGGCTGACTGAGCAATAACTCCCAGAGCTCCTGCTATAAGGAGATTTTCAGGAGATACACTACTTTATTCTTTAAAACCACATATTTTTAAAAAAAATTCCTTCCAAAGGCTCTGCTTCTGGAAGTGGCACACAGACAGACACTACAGCTTTTTTAAAATATTTTTTAAATTTCATTAAACGCACTTGGGAGAGTTTTTTACCCGCCTCAAGGAAAAAATTGCTGCAGGACTGTAATAGCACCATTTTTAGACTAGAGTGAGGTTTTGGTCTTTTTCACTCTGCTCCTGTTTTTAACCACTTAAGTACAGCGAGTTCTGCATTTGAACAAAGTGATTCAGTCCGAGACATGAAATGGTTTCTGTGCCATTTGCTGCCTCCCAAACAGAGGGAGTCCCTACTTGTGAGCACCCTTAGACACACAAATACGAAATCTCAGGATAGCTTGATTTATGGATGGGACAACAGGGAATAATTCATGGGGACAGGTTTTCCGTTATCAGAAGAGTCACCAGTCAACAAGTACTGAGACTCCTATAGTTTAGGTAGTTCAGATCTGAAACCACTAGAAGTTAAACCAGTTTTAAACTTTCAGTAACAGATACAAAGCAAAAGATTTGATTTTACTTGGGGGACAATGTTAGATATATTTTTTTTATAATATATTTTGGCAGCTGCCTCTTTACCTTGTATTTAATTCCTCCTTTGAAGTAGCCCACAAACTCAGTAGACTCATATCCTTGAATTTCTCTGCTCTGCACGGGCTTTCCTCCTAAATAGTCATCCATCTGAACAGAGAAGATAGCAGCAGCTGTGCTTTCATCCTGGGTACATTCTTTCCCTGAAAGAAGATGAAATATTACACCTATAAAGCACTAGTATAACTTTGAAATCTCCTGGAGAAACACAGGGTTTGCAACAAAACACTACATCATAACCTTGTTCACCACCACATGCATGACCATCCAGACCGTTCCCTTACTTCTGGAACCACCTTCATATGCAAAAAAAAACAGTGAAATATAGCCAAGTTTGTCATCTCTCAGCCGTTTTGAACACGAGACTACTTTAATTCAATAAGTTTAGCACAGGCAAGTGTCTGCAGTAATAATTTTTGGACTTTGCATTGAGGCATGAAGACCAAAGAAGGGCATGCCAAAAGATTGATTAGATGGTAAACCATATATTTAGGCTAGAAGCAACTCACGAAGCCATAAAGTTAAGAGGACTGCTTCTGAATTATTTTGACACTATGCTCAAGTGAAGGGTGTTTTACTTAAATACCTTTTATTAGATCAGCTGGTACAGCTGGTAGAAAGAAAAGCAGCTTTGGGGCTCAGATATTTGTTTCATGAGGTCATACTCTGTTTTTTCAGAGATTAGCCTCCTCTCAGGAATGTGGCAAAATGGCTTCCTTAATTAGTATGTTGATGGCCTGATCACACTGCAAAGCAGGCTGCATAGTAAAATAAACCTTTTAGCATGAACCCATGGACTTTTGATGAACAATTTCAGCAGTTTTGGTTGTTTCAAGAGCAGTGCAAGTAGGATTGAGTCTCAAAGACCTGGCTTCTCAAGAATTTTTGAAGAGCCTGCACAAGCAGGGTTTGCCATTTGGTTTTTATTTGTTCTTTGTAAATAAGAGGAAGAAGCCTATACACTGTACACCAAAAAAAAAACAAACCAGATCCCCCTCACTCAAGTATTGCTACATAGCAACTTCTTATCAGACCTGGGTACCTCCTTAGAGTTGATGACAAAGTTTTGATTGCTTTTTGATTTTCATGGGGTTATTTGTGCCCATGAGGACTAGATCCTTCGGATTTATTGCTTGTAATTATACAACAGGGTTCAGGGTTGAAAGTTGTTTTTGGAACTGTGTTAGATATAAGACCTACTACCAGGCTCAGTCTCACAGCTGATGTGCAGTAAAATTGTCAGTGAAACTCTTTTTAAAATAAAGTGAGCCTCAATCCAAGTGTAGGTTGTTGAAGCTGTACGGAAAATACATTTACCTTATAATTTGAAGCACAAACAACTAAATAAACTGGAGTATAGAGGAAAAAAGAACAAAACTTTTGCCAGACTGGATAGGCTCACATGGATAATCAGGAACAAGTGTTAAAAAATAGTTTAAAAAAGTTATAGCACAAGACTGTATCAAGATAACAGACCATGCTGTCATGGTCTAAACCTCCTTCTAACCCCATAAGTACACTCAAGCATAGTATTAGAGGGACTTTTACCACTGTGTAACAGCGGTAAAATTCAATGCTCTACTTTTATTCTGAACATGGGGTCTTTTTTATTGAAGTCACAATCTGCTCAAGCTCAAAGCCACCACATGAGACTACAATAACACACACCACATGACAGTCTGGAGTAGTGACATTGTCCCCAGATGGTAAGGCCCCTGATAATTATCAAAGTCCAAAGTCTACAGGTTTTCCATCCATCTAACTCAACAGATTTTTGGGATGGAAAGAATTCTTGTGAATTACTACCGTTACTGTTCAGAGACAGCTTATGGGAAGCCTTCAGAAAGACCCTACTGAGACCATCCTGGCCTACTGGTTATAAAACCTTTACTCATGAGATAAGTTTGATGTATGAAACAGTGGTAAGAATCAGTCAGCAAAAAAATACCCAAATTATTGAAATTCCTACTCTGAGTATGCTGCCTTGCCCCATACACCTTGAATAGATTCTTGGTCTGTTATTAAGCTTGCAACTGAGCACCTCCATCCTTTATCTTGAGTGCAGGAAGGGAATTCCCAGCAATTTGCCACTCTGCTGCCATCCTGCCAGTTGCATAAGATTTGTGTCCCAATTACCTGCAGCTATTTACAATATCTGGATATCACCACATCAGCACAGGGTGTGTATCAGCACGTACAACTAAAAGGTCTTTAGCCAACACCAAAGATGTGTTAATTAGTGTGAGTATCAGTCACTTTTTACAGAAAGTCCTTGCACAGGGAAGTGCCTGCTATACCTTAACTGCTACATAAGTAATTCTAACTTCATTAAAAAAGGTCTAAAGAGCCAAACCCATTAACTAGCAGTGCTGTTGACATAAGAACATCTGCCAGAAATTCATTTACACTGCCATCTAGGATTATACTCAGAGACAGACACTATCCCACATGCCAGCTGGATAACTCATAGCACACGCAAAACTAAACAAGCTCCAAACATTTATGCAAGAACAATCTCAGCTTTATCTGTACTTGTTTTCCAATGCATCCCAAAGTACAGTGAGAACCACAGTAACTCAAACATATTAATGTTAATACACATCGACCTGCCTTTATGTGCATTCACCGAGGTAATTGCCTACAAACACAACTCCTCTGATGGTGAAACAACACAGTTCTCAGGCAGCTACACAGCAACCACTGTGGTCAGACGAGAGGGTAACCAGGCAAGGAAGTCTCAAGAAAGCTTCAAAAGATGAGGAAGTCACCTAAAATGAATTCTTATGTCAGACTCCTATTTTGCTGTAAACACCCTGCTAGTCAAGATTGAAGACAAAAGACATCAGCCCAATTCCAGTGTTCCCAGTTGCTTCAGGAGGGGTTTTACTAGCTCATCAGGCTGATACGAAAGAGGTTTTGCAGAAAACTTTGCCTCCAGCCCCTGTATAATCAGAAAGCCACATTAGTTTAGCTGAGAAAGGTAACATCTGGACGCAGAACAGGGCAAGAATGCCACGGGGAGATGGCAGAGGTGAAATTTTAGTCCTAGTGGAAGCACAGGCAAGAAGATTCACCAGAAGGACAGCAGGATCTCACTCGTGAATCTCGGCTGGTCTTTAGCCCTTCACCACTTTTCCAAAGTAACATCCCATACTGTCATAACCCAAATTCTCACCCCCAGAGCCCCTCAGCACCGCTGCAGTGGGGCTTAGCATCCCCCTAATCCTTGCCCATAGCCCTCCGTCTATTAAACACCTCATCTGGGATGCTTCGCGGATGGGTGGGGGATGGAAATCAGCTCCCAATCCCCTCGGATCCCAGCAAGAAACTTCAGGAAGAAGTTTCTTCGGTGAGAACAACCCCCCTCAGCCCCGATACTCCTCATCGCTACCTACCGAGCCAGTAGTGGAGCCGGTATGCGGTGGAGGAGGAGCGGCGGACAGTGTACAGGACCAGGTAAGCATCCCCCACGAAGAAATCCCCGTGGAGGCTGGGGGGGACCGCTACCAGCTCCAGCCTCTCGACACGCCAGACCTGCAACCCGCTCTGCTTCCCGGCTTCGGAAAAAGCCGACGGGGGCCTGTCGGGAGCCATGGTGGAGAGCAGAAAAAAACCCCAACTGCTTCCCCAGCATCGCTTTTATAAGGCTCGGTCCATCCCCCGCCCCGGGCGGAGCCGGGACGGGAACGGCCCCGCCCGGTAGCCGCAGCCTAGCCAAGGGAGCGGCCGGTGCCCCGGCTGCGCTTTCCCTCCCGCATTCCCCGTCCTTGAGGTTTTGGTTGGTTCTTAGTTTCTAGCACGCTGTTACGGTTTGAGAAAGCCACACCGGTTTCTCACCGTTTAGAATCATCGGGATCTTAAAGAACATCCGGTTCCAACCTCCCTGCCATGGGCAGGGACACCTCCCACCAGAGCAGGTTGCTCCAAGCCCCATCCAGCCTGGACTTTAACCCCTCCAGGGATGGGGAAGATAATTATTCCATCGCTTGATAACACCTCCCCACCTGGGAAGGGGAACTGGGGAAAAAAAAAAAGGAAACCTGAGGGCTGAAATGTAAATACATGCAATAGGATAAGGCTAAATAAATAACATCTATAAATAAATAACGTCTATAATACTAAAGAACCAATATTGATCCCAATATCAAGATAAAATACCCAAGGACTATATTCAGCCCATTCTATCAGCAGAAGCTGTGCACTCCCAGCTGGGGCAGCAAATTGACAGGCTGAGAGAACTGGGGCTGTTCAGCCTGGAGAAGAGAAGGCTCTGGGGAGACCTTGGAGCAGCCTTCCAGGATCTGGAGGGACAGGATAAGGGGAAATGGTTTTAAATTGGAAGAGGGGAGATTTAGATTAGATAGTCTTTACCCGAGACTGGAATGGCAGAGTGTAGCTGTCATTCACCAGCCAGTAATTTCATTTTGTTCATCCAATATTGCCAGGAATCTTTTTGAAAGGGGAAAAATCTTCTATCTTTTTGAAGATTGCAGATGAAGCCCAGAATTTATACAAATTTCTCTTTCTCAGAAAGCAGAACGGGTTTTTCCAACACCATGCAACAACAGCCCAGAAAAGGTTAAACCCATTTCCTACTTGTCCTTTATAAATGATTGGTATGTCCTCCTGACAGGTCGTTACAAGGTGAAAATTACAGCAAATCACTGCTTTCATCTGATATTGGTAGGGAGTAGATCAATCTGGGTAGGATACAGATAGGTACAGCTCAAGCTGTCCATATATTTCAGAGAGGGATGTGTTTAGGCTCATTATTTTGTCCCCCTGGATTATTTTTGAGGCTTGTCATTCCCCCACCAGTTTATTTCACCAGTTTGATACAGGCAGAGTGCAAGTGTCCACCTGCAGGTGGAGCGGGGCTGCCTCAATGAGGAGGAGAGGCACTGCTAAATGCAGCAGGTGGAGAGAATCTTCTCTGGCAAAAAGTTAAAAAAAAGGCACCATATCTAAGAAATCCTTTCTAAATATCTTCCCTGCCTTCTTTTTATACATCTGGTGTACATTTTATTGAAGGAAAAGATGCCCTTACACAATATGTACCTGCCACCACCTCTGTTTTGGGTGAGCATCCTGTCATCAGCTTGCCAGACAGGGACAAACAGACACCCTAAGCTCTCTGCTGTACAAAAGAGGAACCCGTGGGTGCTCTGCTTTGTCCAAGGACCAGCTGAAGGTTACAGCTCACCTTCCCACTTCAAGGCCAAGCATGTTATCCCTCATTCTGCTGGGGTTTAGGACTGAGGCTGAGCCTGCTTGGTAGAGCACCACGCCACCCAAATCAAATACTTTTCTCCAGACCATTCACCATGTGAAGAAAAAAAAAAACAAAAAAAAAACCCAAACCAAAACCACATTAGGAGCAGCAGCCAAGACATTCCAGCAGTTCCAGTTTCAATATGGTATCAGATGTTTTAAAATATTTGTAAGTGATTTCTCAGATTTACTCTCCCTTCTATGCCAGTTCTTCTTTTCACTTTTACTCACCAAGCAGTTTTACTCACCAAGCAGTTTTTCTTTCTCTCACTGCGTGCCTTTTTGCACTCTTGTGCATGCAGTAGATTTACTCAGTGCCTGCAGAACTTACCACATGCTCTGTAATTGTATGGATTTACTATTTCTCCTGAGGTTGGCAAGTTGCACTCCCTTTGGAGCAAGCTGGGCTTTGCCCATACATGAGCTCGAGCCAGTCGTGTGTTACGCAGCCTCACGTCTCCTACCTGTTCTGCCTGTCTTGCCAAGCTAAAGTGTTTGTGCACAGATTGAACAGGCCGCCTGAGTCAAATATACTTCTTTTTCCAGCTTTACATTTTCAATCCATGGACCAAACACCTCTCTCAGCTGTGTCCCTGTTGCTGCCATCGGTGGTGCCCAGTATTACACACCAAGGGACAACAGTTTGTCTTCAAGTCAGTGTCATGACTCAGACACAAACAATGTCACTACTGACAGCAGAGTTTTCTCATGCCCAGGTTTGTCCTATTGGGATTACACACTATGTAATAATCACTTACTGGCTGCCAGCAAAGAAAATCTTGGGTTAAAGTTTGTGTAGGAAGTGCCAGGATATTTGTTTGAACTCTTCAACATTAGTTTTCGTCTCTTTGCAAATCTGTTTTGCAATCCATTACTGTTACATTTTTATGGAAGTGGTGTTATCTTTCACCTCGATCCATTTCCATCTATTTTTTTTTGTAGCAAAAATAAGCGCTGACATTGTTAGTGTTACATAGATTTTCATAACATTTTAAATAATCAAAAGCTTTCTAAGGTGCAGTTACTCAAAGGTTAAATTTTGGAGAAGAAAAAAGAAAAGATGAGAAATATCCCAATATTTGTATATTCAGAAAAAATATTTAAAATTACTTTCTATGTGCTTTTACACTGAAGTGGGGAGGACTACAAACCAACACTGGTTTTGGGACTCAGAATCCTGGCTCAAACTGTAATCACTACATTCATAAGAAATTGCATTAGAATGCAATTTCAGATTGCCTTAACAGTTCAAAAAATTCAATCTAATTTCCTAAAGTTTGTATTTTGCTGATAAACTATGGCTTTCTCCAAAGGATGGCAAAAGCCTAGTGCTCTTTTAGCTTTGGAGAAGGAAAGAGAAAGAGTTTTGCCTCAGACTCTTTCCTTATCAAGTTGCTGATGGGTCATACAGGAGTTTCAGAATGTGTTTCTGTTCCTCATCTAGTCCTTAAAACAATAGATTCAAAATTGTGTTGAGTTTGAAGCTTTGATATGAGTCAGAGAATTTGAGGACATATGGAAAACTTTGCCATTTCATTTAATTTGTTAATTCACTTCCAAAGACTTTTTTTTCAGTATTGATTAAGCGATCTTATTCCCTTAAGGTATTGTTGTCATATACTGCATATATGGAGGGTGTGAGTGTGTAAATGCATATGAAAAGGCAGAATGCAAGTCTAAGGTTTAAATCTTCCTACAAGGCTGATGCCTTGAATTAGAGTTCCAGGAACTAACAATGGAAGGGACAAAAAGGAAATGTGAGGAGAGAATATTTTCAAGTGTCACGAGCGTTTCCTTCAACAAAGCTTATTTCTTATTCAGTCTATACGCCAAACACCCACCTGAACTCTGTGACCTCACCTCAACAATGGGATTACAGATGTTTAGTTTTTCCTCCAGTTTCACATTACAAAGTTTGCTGTACACAGAGTATGTGTGTCAAAAGCACACTCTTATCCAAACAGTTACAGAGGTCAATCCCTGTTCTCATCTGTCCTGTTGCTGAAGTATGAATCAATAGTTATTTCAGATTTGCTCCAAATAGAACAAGACAGTTCACAGATCTGAGTGAAATCCTTATTTCCAACATACTTTTTAAAACATATATATATATGTTACTGATATTGTATGAGCAGAAGGAGAATTAGACCATACAGCTTTAAAAGCTGAGTTATCAAAACCAGACTATAGAATTATGTTAGCATTTGCTAATTCTCTCCATTCTCTCATCATCCCATAAACCATCCTGCTCAGCTTCAACAGAAGAGGCCTTAGCCAAGCCAGAACACACTGAAGACAGAAACCCAGCTTTCCTCCTTCTGGCAAAGTCTGAGTCATGAGGCTACCAGATGAGGGATGTGCAGAATCTCAGCCAGTACCCTGACATAAAAGTCAAAATGGGAGTCTGATTTTAGTCCTACAAGTTCAGAGCAAATAAAGGACCTTAGTGTGGAGCTTTGAGGCAGGTGTCTAAGGCGTAGAATCATAGAATGGCTAGAGTTGGAAGGGACCTTAAAGATTATCAAGTTCCAACTCCCCTGCCCTGGGCAGGGACACCTCCCACCAGACCAGGTTGCTCCAAGCCCCATCCAGCCTGGCCTTGAACCCCTCCAGGGATGGGGCAGCCGCATCTTCTCTGGGCAACCTGTTCCAGTGCCTCACCACCATCCCAGGAAAGAGTTTCTTTCTAGTTTCTAATCTAAATCTTTCCTCTTAAATTTTAAAACCCCTCATACTATTGCTCCGCTCCCGGATAAAGAGTCCCTCCCCAGCTCTCCTGTAGGAATCTGAATGTTGGTTTCAGTCAAAGGAGCTGGGAAAACATTTTTGACAGTGGGCTAGTGAGAAGGGAAGTATTAATTATTAAGTATGTTACAGCTCCCTGTATTTTTCTTATGTTCTTCCCCTAAAATATTTAATGAGCAGCATAAAAGTTTGATCAAGAGATTCTGATTATATGTTCATCCTGAGCCACATATACTATTTCTCAAGGAGTCAGAGAGGGAGAATTGAAGCATTTCTTCAAGCAATCCCCTATCTTTCGAGAGACAGAAGGTCTCCTTTATGTTTATATGACATGGCATTTCATTGCATGGTCATGGGAGCAGGTAAGATTCAGAAAAACATTCTCATTTTCCCACCTTGGCTGCCTAGACAAAGAAATACTGTTATTATTCACATCGCTGATTTACCAGCCTGCCCGTGGTTCCTGCTTATTTGGTCCACCATAGGAATAAATCATGCCTTTCTCTATGGATACATGGCTCAGTAACTTTCACCAGAATTATGCCAATTATCCTTAAATTTGCTTCCGTATATTTAATGACCTCAAACTTGATGGGGAAAATCACCAGTTCTTTACAAAGAATTCAAGTTTGATTGTCCAATCAATCAGTGCACCTTGGTTGAAAGAAAAATGGAAAGGCTTTTTCTTATTAAGAAAGATTCAGAGGTATTGGCAAGGAATTGTGAAGCGTAATTAAAACAAGGCTACTTTATATCAGTTGATAACTTTGATTATCGCTCTCTTTTATTAGTTTCCACAGTATTGCAGGGAGGCAACTGCACACTGCTTTGTGAAACAGGATGTCCATGAAAAATGCTTGTTGGTTCCACTGGTGTCATTCACAGCGTGTGCTAATGGTTATGCACTGTCACAACAACAGTCTGTGTCAGCTGATTGATCCAGCTCATCCATTTTTTTTTTGTGTGTGAGTGGAAGTGGTGATGTGTCAGACTGATGACTTCTTTTCCATTGCAAAAGATGAAGCCATGTCACTTTACATTACAGAGGATGGAAGGCAGTAGGGAATTAAACCCTGATTTATTTATTTATTGTGAAAAGTTCAAATATATAGCCTAAAAGTGCTGCATAGGCTGACTGTAAGCTCAGAGTGGTGTTTATCCATTTTGAATTTGAAAAGACTGTAATACTGGTCTGCCTAAAACTTTAGAATGATCTTTTGAGTGTTAAGAACCGATAATTGAATTTTCTTTCTTGTATGTTGCAGCATACAGGTTTTGACGACAGTTTAAGCTATTTTTAAATACTTGGAAAAGAGGAATGAGAAAATTTCCACGTTACCATTTTCCACTACTGCAATAATTAAAATTAAGAGTGTCTGAGTGAAACCAAGGAAAAGATCTCAAACACAAGAAATCAGCAACAATTTGAAGAAAGCACAATAATCTTCTGGACCCATTAATTAGATATGCAACACACAGTAAGTTCACGGATCAACTTTCCAGCAAGATATCCTTAAATCTGTGGAAGGAGTGTCTGAAGGATTGGATGTGGCAAGAGGGGAGTGGAGAGGAGTCAGGGAAAACAGCCTTCTCCATCTGCACAAACCAGTGACTCTTCTAAACATCTGCTCACAAAAGGGCAACAATCAAATCTGTAGAAAAGGAGTAAAAAGCAAAACTGCTGGTAGCCATCTAAATTGAGGCAGGATCTCTGTTTTATTTATTTCACTGAAAGGCTAAAGTGTTTTCAAACTCTCCAAGAACACATTTGAGAATTGTGAATTTTGTTACTGTGTCAGCTTTTATGTATCAGCCAAGTTTAATTACACTGGCACGAAACCTAGGATCACTAACAAGAGTCCTGTCACAGCATTTTAAAATTATTACTCTCAGCATTGCTTCGGTTTGAAGAGGACAGGAAAGTTTCCTTTGTCAGCCTTCCTAAATTAAGTGAGTAGTTTCTAAGATAACTGACATTTACCAGGGATCTGCCCATTGAGTTTAGCAGATCTAAATGCAAAGCTATCTGAAGGAAAACAGAGACATTCATTAATTTGCTTCTACATCAGGGTCTCCGGAGTTACAGAACTAATTTCTTCCTTTTCTCTGAAATATTGAAAGTATACTGATTCACTAAAAAGCTGCTGAGATCTGCAGATCTGCTGGAGGCAGCTCCTGAAATGGTTATCTTTTGGGAACGCATGTTAAAGATGGGGTCTCAATGTTGCTCAAGAGATCTACAGAAAGATATATTTTAAATCAGAGCTTGGTACTGATTCCTGTTTCAAGTCTGAGACATACTTACGGGAAAAGGAGCCAATCTCTGTTTTCTGATTAGCACTAAAAAGCATGGAGGTACTTCAACATTAAAAGTTGCACTGTCGACATAACATTCATTTCAAAATTGATTTCATAAATCTAAGTGACAAGGAAACACATAGAGCAATATTTTTTCCAGTTTATTTGCCACTGGTCAGGAACAAGTTTTTTTCATGAGAAAGTCTGAAGAACCCATGTTTCATATCAACTCCAGTCTGACTAGCAAATTATGCCAGTGGCCATAGACTCCAAGGAAAAAAATAATCTTACTGGAATCAATACATTTTCTTGATGTCTTGTTTTAAGGAATCCATTATTTCAGAGAAGGCACGGCCTTAGGGACACCAAGTGCATTATCTTTGCAAAGCCTCTTCTGGCTACTCTTCCAGTTTCTTTGGCCACTGACACAGGGCAGATACCAGATAAAGTATGAGGTAAAATGCAGAATTGATGTGAGACAGTGAAATGTGCAGATTATTTATACACCTTCACTCCTAGGTAGCATTAGGCATAGTTCCCAGAATAAATGAATCCTCTGGCTGTAAAATAAAGAGCTAATGTCTCCAGTATTTATCATCCCCTCATTTCCTTCATGTCAATAATATTGTACATACTCATGCTCCCAAGGAGAACTACAGCATTCACTCCTTCCAGAATATAACAGTTGAAGAGCTGCAAAGCACCCTTTAGCTTCTCCCTCAAATCAGCAGTTTAGGTACCTCTTTTCTCCTGGGTTTCCAGCTTATCCTGCTGATGGATATCTCATCCCACCATCCTGGTACAATGCTCTGAGGTCTCTGACACTCTTCTGTCTCACATTTCCAAGCTCCTGAGCCTTCTTGACTAGATCTGTCTAAAAGCAAAACGTAGTGTTATCCCTAGCCCAACCATTCTCCCTTCCTTGCTTTATATATGTGACTTCTGGGAGTACATTTCTCTAATTTCTACTTTTAAAAATAAAATCTTGAACAGCACCACAACAAACTGGGGGATATGCTCACTCTTACGGGTCCTATGATGTTGTGAAACTGATAAACTGTGTGACGCTAGAAAAAAACAAAGAAGCACCACTTCACCCCCAACAAACCCAGATCAATTAAGTCAATAAATAAATCTGGTAAATTTTGTGCTTTTTTTTTTTCTTCAATGACACAGAGACACAGCAACACTGCACTATGCGCATGCACTGTGTGCTTGAAATTCTGGATCTAGAAGAGGCCCAGCTAAGAAGACAAAATTGTAAACCACAAAATTGGTTCATTTTACCTCAGACCAGGACAACCTGAAAGTCACTTAAGGCTTTGTCCAACTCTTTTGGGATTTGAGAGAAACTTTTCCTTTACTCAGTGCAAGGCAGCCAGCATGATGTGATTACACAGCCTCTGTGTGCTTGGGCTCATGTTTCACACAGGGCATCCCAGCCATCTTTTAGAGACAAGATCAGAGAGAAGGATGAGTATTGATACGTTATTTTATAAGTCACCAGGCCATTATGTTCCATTTCCTTCCTTGCCTTTTCCATAAGGCCTGTTGGGGAAAGAAAAATCTCCCTGGTGTCCTTGTACTTTCTCTGATTCTAGGTATTTTCACTAGTAATACTGGTGTTTGTTTATTTTCAAAAGTACATAGCCATCAGCAAGAGCAATTATCCTCTCAGGAAAACACGTACAGGAACGCATCTGTTTATGGCTCTGTGTTTTGACTTTTCAGTGGCTGCCAGGTGAATAGAGACACCATCTCTTCAGATGAACATCCAAGCAATATCAACACTACTTCGCCATGGTCTTCTTCATCTATGTTGGAAGCATGCGAAAATAAACTGTTTCTCTTTACAAAGTAAAAGATGACAGGTAAAGAGTCAGCCCAAGAACATGCTATTACAGATAAGCTTATTGCGCTGAGTATAATTTTAGTACAACCTACACAACAAGGCACTTCCTTGTTTTATTTTTTCCAACTAAGAAAAAACCTCTGTGGAGGAAAAGCAGCACTTTGATGTTTATAAAGCTTGACGTTTTACACCGTTGCAGAACAGACCTTGTGTGTTTTGCGTACTGCCTGTCGGTGTGTAACTTGAGGAAATCCCATGGTAGTAAAACTGAACTGGCTCTTTATTAAAATCGACACATAGAGGTTTCCTGCAGCCTTTCTGGCTGCGCACATCCTGCTGTCTCCTCCCAGACCCTCTCCCCACAGCTCCCTACCCCTCTTCTCTTCACTCTGCTTGTTCTCCTTCCCCACAGTTGAAAAATTCAGCCAGAACATTCCCAGCACTTCCTGAGCTGCTACAGCAGTTGGTGGCAAAGTAAAAGAGGGTATTAGTCTTATCTGAACGACAAGAGGCATCCCAGAATGTTTTTCATTTAGCCTTCACTCATTTATTTAGCATGGCACAGCTCTCCTTTCTGTCTTTGTGGACACAAGTAGTGCCTTCTTAATAACAGTCCATTATTTAAAATTAATGTTTTTATTCCTCATATGAACTAAACAGCAGAGTGTAAGCCACCTGCCATTGTGTTATTAAGGTAATAAAATTACCCTGCTGCTATCACCCTAATGTGATAAGTTATAATGCAGCACTCAAAGCAATGTTTGATGGAGCAGAGAGGTACCTGGCAGAAAATTAATCTTTACATTTTTTCCAGTACGTTAATTTTAATTGTGGTCAATATAAGGGGTTTTTTTTATTGCAAACTAATCTCCCATGTTTACTAGCTTTTGCAAATTAGATTTTGGAAAGGTCTTAATAATAATATTCTTTAAACTTAAGAATGTTAGTCTATTGCGTGTCAGTTTGATTGTTTCATGTCTTTTTATAATTTTGTTTCCCAGGAAAGGCATAAAATTTATTATTTTAAAGGCTTTGGCCTCAGTCTTTTATTTGTCATGCACAGAGAAAACACCATTCGCTGGGCTGGATTTGTTTGCCATTCAGAAAACGGGGAATTTCTGGGGACTTTATTCTTGTGGAGAACCACAAATTTCAAACAAGTGTCTGGAGATGCAATGCAATTGCTTCCTGACTGGTGGGATGCTCTCCTCAACAAAAATTACATCCTTTTTTAGTGTTAACTTATTACACAATTTATTCTTTCCACTCAGGGTTGCATCTGGGAAATGCTGAAGAAACGCCAGACTCCACAACAGAGCACACAGAGCTGTGAGATCATTGCTTGAGGGATTCTTACTAGCATCCCAAGCTTTCCATAGATGTGTGTAGCTCACTGTCTTTTGGAAAGGGAAAAAACAGTCCGACACGTGATTTTCTTACACTAAATCGCTCTCTGGGTTGCATTTACTGTGCAGCTGACATAGAGTTTAAATCTTAAGATCTGAGGATATGCCCCAAAGACCTCAGCAACACAGACTGTGACTAAAAGGTGCTTCCCTCCCTGTTGCACTCAATGTACACCCCTGCACTGGTTATAAAATGAATTGAAACTACCTGATGGCATTGAGCTTTCAGCAGCCAGTCCCAGAGTCATTAGAGTCAAGAGCAAAGCAGCTGTTCCTTCTGAAGGAAGAGGAAGCACTTGGAGGACTCATTTTGGCACAGTCTACTGGGGTGTAGAGGACAGGGGGTTTCCATAGTTAGCTCATGATGGCACTCAGCATCTCTAGTTCTCAGATGTGTTCTCTCAGATCAGAGAACTCAGATCATCTCACAGTGTGATGGACTGTGCCATTTCTTTTGCCTCCAGATGACCGAAGGGCTGCTTAGAGAAAAGAACAAATGAATTGAAAGAGTCAAGAGGGATTTATTAAGTAGAAAGAGATAATAATGCTCTCTCCCATCTTATTTCAGAAACCAGGACCTACAAAATCAGACAAAGTCTCTTTAGTGTGTTTCTGTTCCATGCTGGCATTTACAGTAAAAAAACACAGATATTCCGCTAAAATATCTAAAACCTTGATAAAGGGAGCTCTCTGTGCCACTTTTTGTACTGTTTGAAGGATCTAGATCTGCTTCATTACAATGGGCCAGGGCTCTCAGAGCGCTCATACCTGACATTGCAGGATAAGATGCAAGACATAGCTCAGGACCGCTAGCATCTTCCATAGCATGTGCAGATGAACACGTTTCTTGGGACAAGAAGTTTGGTACATCAGAGTGGACAATTTTCCCAGAGAAGCTGTTGCTGCCCCATCTCTAGAGGGGTTCAAGGCCAGGCTGGATGGGGCTTGGAGCAACCTGCTCTGGTGGGAGGTGTCCCTGCCTGGGGCAGAGGGGTTGGAACTCGGTGATCTTGAAGGTCCCTTCCAACTCTAATCATTCTATAGTTCTATGATTCTGTGATAGCAACCTTTCCTCAGTGTGAGGAAAGGTCAGATAAACTATCTGTATTTGTAGCTCTGGACTCAAAAAAAGTCTTGGGGCTGTTCATTTCAATTGGGTGTCAGTGTCCTCCTAACCCTCCTGAACCAAAGGAATTCTGACTTCTGCCAGCACCTAAAACTAGATCAGAACAAAATCATGTTTGCCCTGTGGATGAGAGTAGATCCTCCTCCACACGACCCAAGAAGATGGTGTGAGCACCACGCTGCTGCCTGCTCCTCTGAGAGCAGAGAAGCAGAGGTATGTCAGAGCTGCAAAATGAAAGAGGAACGGCTGTCAGGATCTTTGACAGGTTCATTAAAGAACTCGTTCTCAGACATGGTTCAGACTTGAATCAGAGCACAGCGTGTCAAAACGCCTAGAGACATTTGTGTTCACCAATTCACGTGTTTTACAAATGTGTGTATTGACTTGCCACTATTCAGTAGAGTTCACAACTCGGGTCTATCATCACCTACACCGATGCCCTAAACAATTTATTTTCCCCTATTCCATTATTTATTCATCTTCAGTAATGTTAATGAAAGCATTTTTAGAGTGAAAGTAGAGATATTATCTTTTTGGAAATCTCTACATTTACCTTTTTGGTTTATATTTATAAGCAATCAAAACATCTACCTGGTACCTGAATATTCTGGAATAGTCTGTGTCTCTGAACAGTCTAATACGGACATCTTAGTTCCTACAAATGAATTGCCATGTGCAGTGTATAATTTTCTGCTAAAGGCTGAAATAAGAACATGATCATTCAGAGATTATCTTGCCAGACTCCACCCAAGTCAATAAAAGCTGGAAAAAGAATTATATTCTTTAAAACCTGGAGAAAATTGATGGTCCATGCCCTTGGATCTTCATAGTAGCAGCCTTGGATCCCATTTACTTTCACAAGGCTTGTATGTAAGAACTCTAACAGAATCCTTTTGCTTTCCTTTCAGTGGTTCAAGTCCAGGATCTGGAAATATTAAACAAACAGTATTTAACAGCTATAGGACAAACTGTCTGGACTCTAGGATTTCAAAAGCTATGTTTATTGTGAATCAGATAGGACTCAAAAAAATGGACCACTCTGACATATATGGTAAAGATTATAAGCAAAAAAATATGCTGTCCATGGCATTGGTGTGAATGTACAGAGAAAGTAGTGTTTTATGCTACATGGCAAGTATTTGTGTGTACTTTAACTAATGTGTAGTTAATTATTTTCAAATAAGCTATTCTTATAGCTGTAGAAACTACACTAAAGGGTAGACATCCCATTATGGACTACCCACCGCAGTAGGAACACAGAAATGAGCAACTGTGTCTACAATAAGGACAGCAGACATTGGACTTGATTCAGTTTCCTGGGGATAAATCACAATTACAAGGTTGAAATTGCAGTCTTATCAGCTAATCTAGGTTGGCAAACAGATTTTTGAGTTAATAATCTTTGCGTGAGCGAACTAGTGCATTTTCTGTTTTTTCCAACACTGAAATGTAGGGGAAAATATTACTGGTTGGTTGTTAAGCTTCATCTGACGCCACTTAAGGCAGCTACATGTCAGTAGAGAGGTTCTAGGCTTTTACACCTGCTCCCTACTGTTCATGAACTCGTTGCTAATTACTTTAACACCATGAATGTGCATGTTGTCAAGGTCTCGCCTACCTTTAAATGCTGTGATTTTAACTTCAGATTTAACGCATCACAAGATTTGGTAAATTAGCCGCGTACTGCACCTGAAAAGGAAAATCCAATGCAACATCAGACAATCATGCCTAGAACCAACAACACTGAAGTTAATTAGAGTAAATTTTACATGTTGAATTTGGGTAGAGGTCAAAAATACACCTGCAACATTCCATTCAGAAAATACAAGATTTAGAAAATTTAATTAGCTGTTGATTACTTTGTTAACAAGTCAAGCTGTTGAGCTGACAAGAGTTACGGTTCTCCACTACCCTAAAGATCTTTGCACTACTCCTATCACCATGGTCCCGATCCCAAATGAGTCCAGTGGCTTCCTATTGCAATAGAAAAGAGGAATAATAACAGAAACAGAACATCCTTCAAGAAAGGGGCTGTGATACTAAAAGCACAGGGGGTGCAATTTCTTGGTATACGTATGTTACGTGCTTTGGAGTTATTTGCATGGAGTTATTTGCATTATTTTTCAAACCTCTCCAGTGAATTTAATTAATCATTAACATACCCTGCAGTCATCGGCATTACAATAAGATTTTTAAGAGTTTTCTGTTGCCAGACAACTTAGGAGAGGGTTCAAAGCAAGGCTGAAACAAAGGGCTTATTTAAAACCAATGACATATTATTTTTTTAGATACGTATCCTCATTGTTTAGAAGCAAGGGTGATTTTGCATTTAAAGTGGATAGGATTTTAAACAACTGGCAATGTTTTCTGCCAACTGCAAAAGGAAATTATGAGTATGGCTGCTTTTCACCAAGTCACGTTTTGCAGAGTCAGGTAAGTGTGGGACAAGATATGACACCAGCACATTGGTCTTAAAACCTTTCCAAGACAAGGTGTCTTAAAAAGAGTGAGTTTGTTCCATCAACATATTCTTGAAAAGCCATTGCTTCCTTGTGAAATGTTTATTAGACTTTTATTGGCTAGATTGTCGAGTACACAAATTTGACTGACAATTTCCCCTGACCTTCACAGGTCAAAACAGATATCACAAACCAGTTGATTTCTTGTGAATTGCAAGATAAAAAATCTGTAACTGATGTTCTGGAGATACCAGTATCATCTGTATGAATGGGAAGATACGTTTCTCTGATTAACTGAATAAGACAAAATCAAAACATGGGCGTGGGTTACGTAGCAGGATGAGTGCCCTGTGAAATCAGGGAGGGAGCATAAATGGTGCGTGAAGTTACATGTTGAAACTTGATGGTAATGAATGTTTAACTGTGGACTGATGGGTGCAATGCAAATTATAAGTGTCTAGGAGAGAGTGCCACACGGAGAAGGACACACTGTACACTAGTAATTTAAATATCTTGTTGTTTTTCTCTTAATGTAACCCTTTTTCTAATGTTTTTTCCTGTGTGAGTTCTGGTTTCTGTTTGATGAAGCAATTTCCATTTGCCTGAAAGGTGAAAAAGGGACGCTGCATCTAAGTGGACACAGAAGTTGCATCTTTTTGTCTGTGTAAGATCAAGTCTGTACTTAAGAATTTTGGACTAATGCGGCTAGTCCTTAGATACAATTTTTATTTTGAAATCTTGCACTGGGATTGCTAATTTCCTTTTAAACTCCTAATGATATATCATTAAGGGTTCTCCCCGGAGGACATTTTAGTGGAGAAAATAAAAAAAAAAAAAGAGTAAAATTCCCCGCAGAGGCAAGTCCTTAGTTCTACTGAATTTGCGTCTACAGCCTTCTGGAGCTAAGTAGCCTGAAGTTTCAGCTGGCTGAAAAGTTAATGATATGCCAAAGCAATCAGACAATATAGACTGATTTCCTCCAGACCTCATAGTGGAGATCCCATCTACCTCTGGGAGAGATTCTTTGGGAGACCTTCTTTGAAGGGCTCAGAAAAGAGGAGATAGGGAGGTTTGTAATTTAAAGTTAATGGAATACAGATAGAATACTGAATCTTAATGCTATTCTTCTCTCTGTTTTTATGGCATCTGATTTTAAAAGACATTACCACACAAAATTCAAACAAAAACAACAACCCCAACCCCCCCAAAACAAAATTAAAGAATGAGTCTCAGAGAGAAAAAAAAAATAATCAAAAGAATCTGAACAAAACCCATTTAATTTGAAGATTTCTCTTCTGCAGCAGTTCCAATGTTAAACACACTGACTTGGGGAGAATGCACTGATCTAAGTTATACCTTAGATTTCTTAATTTTCCTTGCAACTGTTTCTGTTTTCATCAAAAATCAATAATTTGATTTTCAGCCATTGTGAATAAAGGACAGTTTCTTGCCATATATTATGGACAAGAGCCAGTTAGGGCTGCTAAATGGAAAAAAATACCCTAAAATACTTCCATCCAGCGTGTCACCCAATTCATCTGCTACCTATCAATCCGGGGAGAGCAGAAAGTGCAGGCAGATGGGGCACAGAGAGCAAGGGGAAGATGAACTGATTAGCCCTGTTGCTCCTCTTCCAGTCTTCTCTGCCAAAATGAAAACCACCTTGTCAGCTACAAAGCACACTGAAAGAACTCCAAACCTGTATTCATTAGTTTTCCCACTGGAAAATTTTTTGGCAAATAATTCATAGCTACAGCGGAGTTATCTACGGAAGTTAGAACCGAGCTGTGGTACTAACTGCTGGTTTGGGGTTGGTTTTTTTGGGGGTACCAAGACTGACATCTAGTGGTTTCATTTACAGATCGCCAAACAACCTCTCTATTTCAGTGTTTGCTTTGTGTAAGTGTGGGAGCCAGACACTTGACCTGCCTATAATCATGAGGTTTGGGGTCCTCACACACAACAGTCTTATATTTGCCGATGCTTCAAAGAGTATTTTGGCCTCCTAAGAGCCAATCTGCGGAAAGCGAGTGACAAGTTGAGGTAAGTCCCTCTGTTTTTTGGAGAGAGGAAGGAGCAGCCTGGACCAAAGTCTGGAAAGCTGTTGTGCAAGCATGGACTCAGAGGTCATTTTTAGCTTCCGTTCCCCTTTTCCCTTTCTTTGTGGCTTCAGTGAAGGATTGGATGACCTGTAGAGCTGATAGCTAAAATCAGGATGCTATTTAGCTATATGACTATTGACTTTAGATTGCTCTGCTACAGTTCTTCACTAGAAGAAAATTCTGTTTGACTTTTACTTGTCTTGGTGGAGGGTGAACATAATAGCTTGAAAATTGATTTTTTTTCTCAGAAATTGTAATCCTGGCAAAAAGAAAAAGAAAAAATTCAACACACACATATACGACAGAACTTCTATTACCATTACTTGCAGTCTGGCTAGCCCTGTCTGTGTAACCTAGTGCAGTTATTGAAGATAAATGAATGCTTGTACTTCAGTGTTATTTCATACCAGTGCTTAGATGAAGAGCTCTTGCTTCTTAATTCCCTCATTCTCTCAGTTCTGCAAAGTATTCTGAAGAAGGAAACTCTGAACCCTAGAGAAAGCCCATCTGAAGCCAAGAGCATGGATGCTCAGGAATTTACATGTTAATACCAGCCTGTAGTAGCATGGTTTTTATTTGGCCTGAAATACTCACCGCTAAGGAGGATCACAAATACATCCTCTCCTTCAAGTTTTTATTCTTGTCTTGTTAACCAGGATGTCCTCATGGGGAGACTGAAACTGTGTAGCACATACGGGATTTGGTGTTAGCTGGGCAGCGTGGGATGCACACAACCTCACTTTGCACAATCAAGAGTGACAAAACAAACCTTAAATCAGGGGACTGTTAAAACACTGGTCTCCACCCACTTTCCATTTCCATTTTCATGTTTCTCCACATTCCCAGGCCCACACAGGCCACAACATTCATTAGAGCTGCCCCATTACTATCCTAATATGTGCCCAGGTATTACGTCCTGCTGTGGGCTATCTCATCAGCTGGTGCCACTCGAGATTCACCTTCTTGTCCAGAAGGAGAGGGAGGCCCTTTCATATGCCCAAGGATGCCCCTGGGCAGGGTGAAAAACCACTGGAGCAGCACTAAAGCCCTAATAAGCAGTGAAGTGTTTACCTCCGTGCACAAGCTAGATATTACTTATCTCTCTTTCCATTTCTGTTTTCATGTTTCTCCACAGTTTTGCATCCAGAGGAAGTTTCTAAAGCTACACACTTCTATCATTCTCCATTAATTTCACCAAAACCAAAAGTCTGTGCATTTTCACACGTCGCCAGCTTTGTTACCATCGATTTTCCGTGCATATGCTTGTGTCCTAGAAACTGAAATTATGGATCCAAAGCACCTACAGATCCCAGATGATCCCAAATGATGAATACGGATCCCAAAGGTATGCAGTTAACAGAAAAGATGAAGATACCACTCATCACGCTGCAAAAAGAGGGACTTCCTGACAAACTTCATGTGCTCTATCTCTCTCCTAAGGGAAGTTAAGCAAAGGGATGAACATGCAGACACCCTTATTCAGGGAATTGTTTATTCTTCCATTGTGCGAAAGAGCTGGAATATACAGTCTACCCATCTGTGTTGCTAAGAAACAGGGCGCTGTTGCCCTGGGACTCGATTCAGAATTCAAAAACGAAAATAGTGTCTCAGTAGACTGCATAAATGCAGCTTGAAACCTAGCAACAAGGCCACAAGTTCAGTGTGATTCTCTTACATGTTAGAAAACAAAGGTATTAGAAGGAAAATATGACCGAGGAAAAGACAACAGTAATTTGAAAACAAAACAGATCTGTTGTATCACCAATTATCCTAAGGGATGGAACTAGCTTTTAGTAAACTCACCTTTATGATCTGAAAGACCTGATGCTTTGCTACCCTGTGCTTTGAGCAGGTCCATATTTACTAGAACAAGCGAATCAAAAGCAGCATCAGTATTTACACCTGTATTTCCTGATTCAGGTTGTGCGCTGTAAGTGACGACACGAGAGTCAGGACAGCAGAAGTCATTTCCAGTTTTCATTTTGGTTTTCAAGCACTCTGCCAACAGAAAAATGTAATATTTGCTACACATGCCTTGAAACAATCATTCTTAAAATGGGATGGATTGTATAACTGGAAGCAATTACTCAAACGGATGCACATAGGGTATTTTCTGTAGTTGTTCATGTGCAAGTGAGGTATAAATAAGACATGTATAAAATTAGAAATAGCCCCCTTTCACCTTAACAAACTGTCATTCCATGCTGTTGGAAATCACACTGATTCAATCAGTTATTTAAGTATAAAATCTGTTCCCTCTGGTTGCAGAACTTCATTACTCAGCCAAAACTTGGGCCAGCGCTCCAGCCGAGTAGGCCATGTCTGAATAGAGCTACAGTTCTCAGCTGAGTAAACAGGGATCAGTTGTCTTGTTTTGCTCTTTTGATGTTTCATCATAAAATCACAAAGATCTATTCTTCAGCTGTGCGACACGGCTGTGTACACAGTGGATTTAACTGGAGATGGAGGAGGAAGCACAATTCATCGGTGACAAATCACCTAGAGCCACCTGAACAGTTTCCCTTTCTTCCTTAAATGTTTTTAAGTTTTCAGCACTTCCATGCAATTCTTTCAGGATTTTTTTCTGTTGCAGTTGATTAGAGTCTGGGCAAAAAGAATATATATATATAAAAAACACTTTTGGCTTTTTCTTTTGTTTGCTGAGTTCCTTTTAAAGACATTCAGAACCCTTTGAGAGTTTACACTGATGCAATACAATGACCATTTCTTCAGGTTTTCAGCTGAGAAGGAAGTTGTAGCCAAGATTTGAGATGGAATTTTGTATTATTTCAAATACTGAAAGCTCTCACGGCGATCTGAAAGTAAATTATAAGATAACCTTTGCAAGTTTATGCTGCCGAGATACCTACAGTTTCACAGAAGAGAAAGTGCCAACAGACAAAATACCCTAGAATCAAAAGAAAAAGAAAATCACGTTGTATTGACAGTAGATGGCAGCATCTTCCTTAGTGAACAAGGGAAAGGAGTCAGCCCCAGAAAGCTGAGGAGTAACTGAGGAGTAACTCTTTTTGCTCTACCGCAGCGTGGCAAGAGAGATTCAAATTTTCCTACACAAAACCACCTCGTGTTTTCAGCTAAATATAAGCCCTTTGTAGACTTCAATAAGATTAAGGAGACCTTAGGAGTACAAGCTGGAAAAAGCAGTAAAGCTAGTCAGGATCCTAGGCTGAGCTGCAGAATCTTCTTAGGGACAGGCAAGTGCAGATGGAACACTATATCCAGATTTAACCTTGAAAACTGTACCCAGCAGTATCTATACTTTCTGCCTTGAAAGAAGGGGTTCCATAAAATAAAAGGGGGGGGAAGAAAACCTGTCCATTCACTATTTATAAATGGTAGAAGATAATAAGGTGAAAAATAATATTTTGTTCAATCATCATATCATCACTTCATAAAGAAGTATTACTAGCCAAAATGTAGATTACAGAAAAACACATGACTTGATAGGACCATTTGCATGACTTTTTGAGCACGTTGGCTTCTTCAATGTTTTTTAGGACTTTTAAAATTTGAATTGTTCTATACTGTATTGATTCCCAAGGGTCAAAAAAACCCTAGTCTTACTTTTTCTTTTGAGAACAGACAAAGAATTCTTGTCACCTCTCTCCAGCCTATGTTAGAAATAGGCTGTCAGCTTTTTGTGATGGTGACCTACTTTTTCCCTGTATTCCTGAACCAAGTAAGTTCAGGGCCCGTACCTGGGGTACATCGTAGCAACGCTTCAGTGATAACTCAAGAGAATCAGGAAGACGTCACCAAGTATTTGCAGTTCTGATTTAGTTTTAATACTCAGAATCTGAGTACGTCCACTGAAGAAGGTGTAGAGGCAGAGTGAAATCAGAACTAGCTATTTAAAAACACTGTTGAAGCAATGGAAAGAATGATTAAATTACAGAGATTTGCATCACTGTGTAAAGTGCTGATCAGCACGTGATAACACGGTAATATTTCTTTTTTCCTCAACTAGGATATAGAATAGTGCCTGAAGGCAAATGGTGGCTTAGCATTCCCTTGCTGTAACTCCTATAAGTAAGGAACAATCCCACAGATTTCATAAATCCACTTCTTGCTTCTGAAATCTTTTTAGAAATTGAGTAGAATAAACCCTGGTTTACACTAAAATAACTGTTTTCATTTCCCTTATTCTAAGCGTTGTTCATCAAGCCCAGGAATTAGAGGCCTGTCTACCCCATGCAGTGCAACTCTGAAATATCCCAGCGAACTCCAGGATCGATGCCTACCAGTCTAGGTCAAGGTGACACATCCATCTCTGCTAATTAGGCTTCATGTTTTGGCATCAGGCAGACAGAACTCTATTGCAGTGCTGGGGTTAAGAAATGCAAGCCAGCTCAGAGCTATTTTAGGAGTCTGGGCACTACACAAGGAGCTGTGAGGATAATTCCTTATCATCATTCCTTCCCCAGAGATGAAGGAAAAGGAGAACAGTCTCGAAGGCTAGGTAGGGGGCAACTTCTATTTCTTCAAAATGCAATCACCGGGAGAAACAGTTGGTGTGCCTAGAAGAGCAAAATAAACAAAAACCAAACCCCAAACCTGAAAAACAGCTCCCACACCTTTGAAATTTGAGTCCTTATAAATTTCTCCTTATATCGGGTTATGCCTTCAAGAATCTCTGTTATAGTTTATCTTAAAATTTGGGTTGACATGAAAGTAAAAACCTCACCTCGGCTGTATCTGGCTCTGGGCTCCTCACAGAGTTAAGCAAGAGAAAACCTACTGCTTCTGTCCACTGCGAGTAAGTAGGGACCTAATAAATGTTCTCTGCATCTTGGAAAGACAGTTTTGAATCATTATATTGTTCTTATTTGCTAAATACAGATGAAAGTAATTGTTTGCAGGATGTTTTTCCTGGTAGGAAACTCATTTCTTAAACAGCAGATAAAATCTACTAAATTCATTAATTGCTTAATAAAGACAATCCTTTAATTATATAATAATTCCTTTCCTCTTTCAAATTATTTTTCCGGTAATCCCCATATTTCTCCAGCAGATGAGAGTAATTATATTGGCTCTGCTGATTAACCTTAAGTCATTAGATTCCTTTAGCTAAGCATAGTTTTACCAAAGAGCCAAATTAACATGGTCTTTGTAATGAAGATCTGCAATCCTGAATGCTTTATAGTCTAAATTCTGCCATTAGAGACTGAATAATATTTCAAACATCTAGGACTCTTTTGGGCAAATTGACCAATCATTTTCTAACACACTCAATTTGTGCACTGTACAATAAGGAGTTAAAAGTTCTAAATTCCCAAGATTCTTTGTTCAGCGCTTCAGAAGCCAAATCAAGTATAATTTGCATTATTACAAAGGTGCTAATAAATATCCACTGCTTCCAAAGGCTTAATATCACCTCAAATAGACTGTATATATGCACAGCTCTAAATCACTGATTCAGTTATAAATTGAAATCATTAATTCAAACACCATATTACAATAATATGTCACATTGTAGGACTTACAATATATTCACATGAAGGTGGATGGAGTTTGCTTCCATTATTCAATATGCTTACGCTCCAAAAATAAATGGAGAACAATAATGAGCCAGACTGGTGTGGGTAAAATGGTGCTTCTTCAGAAGCCTACCTGTGATTTATTTAGCATTAAAACAAATTTAAAAAGAAAAATACTCACTTAATAAGACTTAAATATTCTTTTTTCCTCTTAAATACTGTCTGCCTTATGTTCAAAACTCTTTTTCTTGTGAAAAGAATGTTTGGTGAAAGCACCCTCACTTTTATGAACTAGACCTTTTATTGGAGTTCCCTTGTGACAGAACTGTTGAAGCAGATAGCCTCCATCACCTTTGGCTGAAACACCAATTTTGACCTCCTTCTCTGTTCTTTCCTTAGGGTTTTCTGTCTTGGTTTTAAGGCTTTGGGCTTTTTTTTCTCCTTTTCCTTCATCATCTCCCACCAAAGGGCTGGTAGAATGGGGTAGCATCTGCAGAGGCTGGAAGCCTTTTGTCTTGACTAAGGTGGATGTTGAGGACCAGACCCACAGCTGTGGTTAGTGACCGGCTTCTGAGCCCATGTCTTCATGGCCCACTGTACCTGGACTACTGCAGAGGGGAAAGTGAGTCTCAGGAAGCTGTCCTCCATAACATATTTGTAATTTTTCCTATTCAACCCATTATTTTTTTTCAAATCAAACCCAAGATTTCAACAATTCTCCTAAGTTTGAAAACATTCTGTTCTCATCCTTTCTTGTGTCATCTCTAAGGCTTGTTGAGTGATTAATCAATAGTTTGAGAAAGGGGGCATCAACCCTGTTGCTTAGTGAAATTCAAGCATGTATTTAAGACATTTTCTGAATAAATGTATGTTTAGTTACACAGATAAGAGCCTTACTGATGACATATGATTAGAATCCCAGTATTTGGTGTTCCAAATCTGATAAGGGTGTTCTGTACATGGTATCTGTGTCTGTGCACTGGTTCAAAATGTAAAGCTTTCAATGCAAATGCAACAACGTACATCAGAGCTTGACTCTTAGTTTTCTTGGCAGAAGGTAGTGAAAATTTCAGAAGGAAGAGCTATCCAGTCAGCATCTTTATTTCTACAATTTCCTGAAAGCTATTTAAATAAAAATAAAACAGGACATCATCTTTGGGACTCAGAAAACTGCATAGATATAGTCCAAAAATTAAAATCTTCCACTGAAAATCAAGTGTTGATTCATCATCATAGAGGTAGAGATCAAATAAAAATCAAGATTCTTTTAGCAAGCAAGGGGAAGATTTAGATCTCATACAGTTGACCGAAAGACAAACTCCCTCTAATAAGGGCTGATGTTGAGAGTTAGATGATGAAAGCCAGGGCAGCACAGCAGAGTTCAGCGAAAGCTGAGGAGTGACACCACAGAGAGCAAGTCCTAAATCCAGCCTGGGCCGTGTCATCTGTCAGACAAGGCTTATCCGAGTCTATATCCCTCACTAGATGCAATTTGAGCAGCTGTTCTTTAAGCAAGTGATCAGCTAAAAATGTCACTGGAGACATCTTTTCTCCTCTGCCTGTTACTCAAGCCTACTAGAGGGCACAATTTCCCCTGTGCTCTTCCTGTTGTGTCTGTCCCAACCAGCCACATGCGTGAAGTAAAAAGAGCATGGGACAGGTACCTGAAGGTCTTTAAAGAATTGTGCTTAAGAAAAACAAGTTTATTCCTGGACCAAGGCTTAAGATTTTGTGTTACATCTAAGTCAAATACGCTCCTTACATGATTCCTCCATGGTAGGCAGGAATCAAATGAGATATTCTATCAGATCCCCCAGACAGCTGTCAACAAAACTGAAGAGACAGGAGCTTCTTAAGTCAACATATCATGAAATTACAGTTTTACCATGTCAGGAGTTAATAGGATTACTCTAAAAAACAGCGTAACTTGTTTCCTGTCACACAAGCCTTATAGCTTATGTGCTACTGAATTTCACACAGAATGTACTTCAGTTTAATGCTCACAGGGACAAGTTGCATGCAGCTGGGTAGGATTGTGCTCTTCAGTTCTGTAGCAAAACCCAAGTCCCAAAAGATAGATAAATCAAGGTGGAAATCACAATATAATCTTTACATTCCTTTTAAATTCCCTACAAGCTTTACACTATGCAAATTTAACTGAAAACCTTGAAACAGATCCATCCCCCTTTCAAAGTTAGAAAGTTTTCTGGAGTATCATGGAATAGTCAAAGCTTTGCTACGTTGAAGACCTTAAAATTAATTAATTTTGTGAAAAGATTTATGACAGGTCACTGGTTCATGACTGGCTTCAGTTCACAGCTGAATGGTTCCTGTTCTTGCATATCTGTGTGCATAGCTAAAATCCACATTACCGAGCCTCGTGAACATCAGAAAGCTTTTTACAGCTCCATGGCAAAGGGCACTTCAAAAATTAGTTGTCAGTAACCAACACCTCTGCCTGTTCTGACCTGGAACACCTGGGAAAATTAACTTCGTTTGTGATGATAGTGATGTATCTGTGATTTGCTTTCTCAACTTCCTGAGGCCACTTTCTGAGTTGTTAACAAAGTTGCAGACAGACAGTACGCCAAGAAAAATGTGATTTCAGATATAAAATAGTTGTATTTAGTTTTGTGTATAGAATTAGTAATTTACTGAGAAATACTCTTTGTTATATCCCTAATTCTATCCAAATTATGTACTGTTACAATATACTTCACTTTTTCTAATAGCTATTTTTCTATCTTTGTTTACAAAATTTATCCATGCTCATATTTTACTACAAGGAGAAACCACTCTAATTTGAACTGTTTCATAAACAGGTCTCAAGAACTTCTTTGTTTTCCTCTGTTAAAGAATGTTGGTGTTTGCTGTAAGGCGAACTGCCTTAAAAAACTTAGTATTCTCTTATAAATGATGTAAATAAAATACAAGTTAAAGTAACTGCTCATACACTCTTTGGTGTTTCCACCTGTAGTGCCTGACTGCCTTATACCTTATTGTTATAAGGTGCCCCAAACTCAGGGCATAAATACCTATGTTTACAGAAAAGCATTTAAGACACAGAATATCTTGATCAAATGATGTAATTAGAAGTACATTAAGTTAAAATTGAGGTTTCAGCAAAATTAGGGATACATGCACAAAAGCCTTGTCTCTAGCAAGAATAAGAAGTTTTATTAAAATAAAAAAAAAAAGTGAAAGAAGTGAGTCTAAACTGGGAGTTTCATTGGTATATCTTCCTAGTTTTGTCAGTTTTAATATTGCTGGGTTTGTGCTGCAGATGTCCTTCAAATCTCTGTCTTTAATGGTCCTTAGCAGGCTCACAGCAATGGTTTCTATTCACACTTAACGTACTGGTAGACTTTATCTGCTACATACTCTCTCACATGCCTGATAAACCTCTGACATGGTTCCCTTTAAAATTCAGTAGCAGCTTTCACTTTCGAAAGGAAGAGAGGAAGATATTCTTGCACTTTTGCTTTAATTTGATGAATATGTGGATTATATATGTCACTGGACAACACTGGTGCAAGGTGTGGGACAAGGACAGGGTGCTTTCAAGTGAGTGTTCACATAACCATCAGCAGCAAACCTGGGCTTGGACCTAATCCCTAGAGTCATAAGGTTTTTCAGACAAAGTCCCATTTTCAGTGTTTCTCTGTGTCTCTAAGGTCAATGCATTTTCCCATGCAGAAGAGTCAACATGTCTTTTTTTTTTTTTCTTTTTTTTTTTTTTTCTTTCAGGCGTTTCAGGGCCAGCTCCACAATCTTCACTGTAAAACTGCTCAGCGGTATTCCAGGGTTACCTTTGTGCTACTCCCTTGATTTCCAGCAGTTTAACCTATACCTTCTACCTGTATTCCATTAAGAAAGGGAAATATTTTTGATGGAAGTAAAGATATTCTCAGCCAAAAGCTTTGCTATCCTGCTGACATCACACTAAATGAAACACGAAACTAATACTGACGTGATGAGGGACAGAGATTGCCAGAGTTTCAAGGGGCTGGTTTTTATTAAATGTACAGAAATATGTTAGAAAATCGCATTTACATTTCAGCTGTTTACATTTTGCTTTGGATGAGCCTGGTTCAGTGGAACAAACACCGTCTGTCTCACAGGATGTAGATTCCTCTTGTAAAGTGTTCTGGTAAAACAGACCCATTATCTGAAAACCATGGGGTCCATCTACTTTGCTAATCCCTCATTCTTTCGTCTTCAAGCAAAGAGAATTATTTTGTCCCAGCAAACACGATTCATTCAATGAGCCTTTTCTTTGGGAGGGAGGTTATACAAAAGGAAAAAAACCACCTTAATCCAAACCAAACATTCTTCCTCTACCGAGTTCCTTCCTGCCGTTGCTGTCAATGGCAGTTTTCACTAAATAAAGATTAGATATTACTTAAATAGGATAAATGCAGAACTGCAGAAATGCTTTCAATAAAGCCAGTGTATTTGGCATCTCAGAAAAGAAACTTACTCTGCCTCTTATTTCAGTATATTCTTCCAAGTAAACTGGGGAGACAAGCTGTGCTGCATACCTAAGACAGGATTGAGGCTTTTCAGTTTCTAGATTACATATGCAACTTGTCTATCAGCTCCTCTTAAATATGGGAGAACTGGTAAATACTGCAGAAACTTTATGGATCAGTACCAAACCAACAAAGACTGGAAGATTAGATGCTGTGAATCTAGGTAGGAGGAAACCAGTACATCTCTCCAATCTACCCAGACCTTGAGTCCCAGTGAGAGGAAAACGTGTGTATTTTCTTACCTGTGGAGGGAGAAGGCTGCAAATGTCTCTGATGACACTCCTGCTGCTTCTGAATTACTACGATTTCCACAGGTGCTACACATCTTGTTCTCAGCGTAACTCATTTGCGAAAATGGGGCGTAAATGACCTTATAGCTTCTCTGTGGCTACAGGCTGCGATGTCATACAATTACATTGCATTCCAGAAACTACATATTAGCATGGATCAAGTAAATATATTGCACATTAATTAACTGTAGGAAAATACTGTCTGTTAGAAAAAAAACCTGGACAATTAATGCTACAGAAATCCAGCCTTAAAGGAAACTATTCCAGCTTAGGTGTTCCTGACTTAGACAAGCAATTATGGAGTAATAGGCCCTAATTAGCTGCTATTCCAGTGTCAGAGAAGTCCACGGGTCTCTCAACACCATCCTTACTGCAGTACCTGCTTACTGCCTGTCACCTACCTTTCTTTTTTAACAAAATTTAAAAAAAAAAAAATTTAATACTCACCTTATGAATACTCACCTTATGAATTTTTAATACTCACCAGCCTTAATCCCTTACTTCCCTTATGAACGATGTGTTACCATAGTTTAAACACAGGTCACTTGGATTAATTAACAGGTACTTGGAGAAACAGAAGGCCTATCATTCACTTGCTGTTTATAAACAGTGCCAAAATAGTGTCAATCTGCATTTTTTTTTATTGTTTCCCTGTACTCCCCTCTCCTAAGTGTTTTGAGTTAGTTTTCTATTTTCTGATACTTTGTAAAGGGGAATAAAAAGTGCGAAGCATAGCACATACCTAACAATGTAGGGTCGTGTTGAAGAATGTATATTAAAAAAAATAGCAGAATTTGGATTTTTATAGCAGTGACTAAGTTTACACAATCATCAGCTACAGCTACAGTTACAAAGGAGCATGTGCAAAAGCATGAAAAATGGATAATAAAGAAATATTACTGGAAAAAAATCTAAAGTCCTCAAGCATCTCCAAACAAACTTTACTCTGTATGTATTTATTAAAAGAGGGTGGCATGGAGCACAGGCCTTTCTCAACATTGTTGTCCTTCAGGTTTGCAATCCATATGAGGTGTTGTCCAAGAGACTTGCATGCTCCATATACTCACCCCATATACATGCTCCATACCACCTCATCACTGGTTAGATACTGTCTACCAAACTGCTATATAACCAACAAAATCCGTCACATTTACCTAGTCCCTTAGGGAGGCACCAGCCTCTCCTCCTACAACACAGAGCCGCCATTTCCAGCTGATCCATTCTTTGTCCCCAACCCAGATGACCTCTCACTATTTTTCAGTCTGTCCTCTCCACACCAGGGTCAGCCTCCACCTTGCAAAGCCCACCAGGGCTGTGTCAGTGCAAAACCTAACATCCATTCAGCCCTTTACCTCTGAAACCTTTCCCTCAGATAACTAAGGATTTCCTCTGTTAGTAGGGATCTTTTAACAGAATCTTGCAGACGGCATTAAAATTATGGTTTTTATAAGGCATTCAGTCTTGGCACTCAGTCCTATTCCCACTGTGAAAAATCACTTGGATTTTAATGTGCCCGGACCTCTGTTACCAGAATTTGAGAGGCATATAAGAAAATAATAGGAGAGTCTGAAGGTTCTCTAGGATTTCAGAAGACAGAGAAGTCATATGGAGTGGCAGAAATAAGGGGTGCTGGAACTGATGCTCCCCCTAAATATGACCCCATCACTGCGTGCAACTGTGATTAACTACAACTAGCAAAGTCTCCCGTGATTTTTAGAAAAGCCTTGCACTGTCTTTGCTGTTGCTGCCAGAAATTGCCTAGCCAACAAAAGTGAATGTGATAGAAATCTCACTCTTAAAGAGATTATAGATGAGGTTTTTAACATGTGTAGCACCTGGGATCCAGTTAAATGAGGAATGTAGACTGCAAATGCTCGAGGGGATCTATTAGCATCAATGTCCTGCAGTGAGAGTACGCAGCAAGGTAACAAAATCATTTATAATAAGGGTATTCCCTAGAAAAAATAAATCATTAATGTGTTCCTGCTGTGCTAGGAGTATTCATGACTTATGGAGAGAAAGTGGTGGTAACTGGGCTGGAGGAGGAAAACAAGGGATCCTTTTTACAAGACTGATGGTGTTATTTTATACCAAGCAGGTACAGAGGGGGAGTAAAACCAATATGTCTCATGACAGCTCACTAGAGCAGATATTTACACTGTGTACCAAAAGATCTCAGATGCTGAACTTAAACAGCCACCCACAAAGGAAATGTGGAGTAAGAACAGTAACTTTCTAAGACTTAAGAATTAGTTTAGTTTCCAGGCTTTATATAAATAGTGAGATTTGGTGGGTGTTTGAGTGTCTTTCTTAACCAGTATCTAATCATGGTGTAAACCCAGAAACCTCAAAATTTTAGAAGATTCTTCCCTCACAGTCACCACTCCACCGTGTATGACCAAGGGTGAGATTCCAGGTCTAGGTTCAAAAAGTGCCACCACTTCGGATCCTCTTATTGTAACGGTCAGACCAAATTTCAGAACCCTTTCTGAATGTGGGAGTCAAGTCCCAGGAAAATGAACAAGAGAATTGCTATCAACACTAACAAGTACTTAATCAGAACCTAAAAGGAATGGAAACTAACAGTATACATCAGCTCTTTCTCAAGTTGTACTCTTTTGACAGTAAGTGTCTGTGTAATCTGTGACTGACTTTCTTCTGGCATACTCTATTTTTCATTGGCTTACTCTGGGATGCCCTTTGATAATAGAGAGTTAATGGATTTCCTGGCACTTACAGGCTTTTGAAAATTCTGTCTATCCGCTTCACAGAGAATTACTTAAATTTGCTAATGTTTACTGAATGTTTTTGAATCCCCCGAAGGAAAGCTTAAGATAAAGCGATGATATTGTTGTTTTTCATCTCTGATAGCTTAACTTGGGATTTGCCTTGATGCTGAACAGAACATTCAGCATACAGCTATAAAGCTCCCAGACTTTGGAAAGATTCAAACTTACTTCCTAAGCAAGAGAAGGAAAAAAAAAAGAAAAGTTGGTATTCATTATTTTTAACCCCCTGATGATACATGCAGTTATAAAGAGTTTCATTTTTAAGTTCTGAGAAAACAAACATTCAAAGTTGACTGCATCTCTCAATAGTGTCCTTTGAAAATGGTCCTGGGAGGGGGGACAAAATATTATTGATTTATTCCAGAAGCTCAGCATTTACATGAGCAGGAAATATATCCCACCATGGTCTCTTATAAGCCACTACCTACAGCCAGGAAATTGAATGCATTACTTCATGCTTTTCAACCTGGGCTTTAGGAATTTAGATAAAGAGTGATTCTCTTTATGGAAGAACATGAAAAATTCTCATTTCCTATTCCTCTTGAGATTTTGGTTGCCTTTTTTTTTCCCCTGTTCCTAGTGGTGTTGTTTTTCCTATTCATTCATTCCATCGTGTCAAAATATATTAGCATTCTTTTGAAAAATTATAAACAGAATGAAAAGACAGATGCTTTCAGCATACTCATTAACTAGCTCAGTAGTTCCATTTTATTCCTCTCTCAGGTTTTGGTTCCCCGTGTACAGTAGGTTAGCCATTGCCTTCTCCCCTTGGCCATTGCATCTGGAAAAGGGGAAAATATTGAGTAAAAAGATTGATTAAACTGGGGTGGGGTTTTTTGCAGCACCATAACAGCATAATATAATTTCTAAATCTCTCTGTTTCAAAGATGATCCAAAATGTCCAACACTGATTTCTGGTTTGCATTGATTTCTCTTAAAGAAATTTCACAGTTCTTTCACATTTTTAAACAGTTATTTTTTGTGTAAGTTTTGAAGCCCCTGAAACCCACAGCTCTGATCCATTTATTCTGGAGCAGTCCCAGTGAAGAGCAACAAAGATGCTTAAGGGACTGGAGCATCCTTTGTCTGAGAAGAAGCCAAGAGCTGGGGGTGTTTAGCCTGGAGAAGGAGCTCAGGCAGACCTTATTGGTGTGTAGACAGGAGATTTGTTCTCTCTGCATCTTCAGTGTTTCTTGCAGGAGGGCTTCAGGGCTTCTCGTTGCAGTTAAAAGGTAAAAGTTTAGTGCATCTCTGAAGTTTATAACGTAGTACGCTTTCAACACCTTCTGCTTTTTGAAGTCACTCTTCCATTCTGAAAAGTACAAGACCCTGTGTCAAGAAAGTCACATTGAAAAATTTAACATAATCATTTATCCACAAACAAAACAAACATCATCTTCATGAGGAAATGTGTTAAGGAGTGCCTGTGGACTGTCCTTGTAAAGTACCATCCTGCAAATCCCACCGTAAGAGGAAGAGTGGAGAGAAATGTAAATGAACCATATAGGCTGGGGGGGGAAAGAAAGAAAGAAACAAGCAAAGAAAAAACCTGGCTAAGTTTCCATTTTCTGTCTTACAGCTTCACTTTGTTTTAGAGAGCTTCCAGACAGCTATATCTGACAGGCTGAGGGAGCTGGGGTTCTTCAGCCTGAAGAAGAGAAGGCTCTGAGGAGACCTTAGAGCCCCTTCCAGTCCCTAAGGGGGCTACAGGAGAGGTGGGGAGGGACTCTTGATCAGGGAGTAGAGCAATAAGATGAGGGGTGATGGTTTTCAACTAAAAGAGGGGAGATTCAGATTAGATTTTAGGAAGAAATTCTTTATTGTGAGGGTGGTTAGACACTGGAACGCAGAGAAGCTGTAGCTGCCCCATCCCTGGAGGGGTTCAAGGGCAGGCTGGATGGGGCTTTGAGCAAGCTGGTCTGGTGGGAGGTTTCCCTGCCCAGTGCGGGGGGGTTGGAACTTAATCATCTTTAAAGTCCCTTCCAACTATAACCATTCTCTAGTTCCATGTTTTTTCTTATTTTATTACAGGAACTTCTGATCAGATAAAAACCTGTAGACTAAATGTATTATTTTGTGTAACACTTTTAGCAACCCACTTGCTTCTAGCTGTATTTGCAATAGTATTTATGCAGACCATTTTTCCCCTCTTGCATTCTGAGTGCATGTTTGGGGACTGCAATTCTCTTCATAAGCAATTACAGAATTAAGTTGCTAATGATAAAGCTGTAATATAGCTATCAGAACCACTGCAATTATATACAGAACTGAGACTGAATTCTGGGCTGCCTTGTACTCTGTAAGGCATAAACCAGAACAGCAAAATAAAGTACATTTCAGAATCCACCCAACTTATCTTCTATTGACTTTTCATCTGCATTTGATTTAATTTCTCAATCTTTTGGACTAGAAAGCTGTCTGATAACATGCCTAAGAAGTAATTAATGTAACAGTCATAAAACAATTTACAATTCTACATGGAATTATTTAAGTTTCAAAGTCACATCAGGTACTGCTGGAGAAACAGGAATGAGAATGAAGCTGCAGAACATTAGGAACAAGAAAAGAGGACTGAGAACAGCTTTACAAATAATATTTTTAATGTCATCTTCCAATTCTTTTATGTTTAGTGCTATGTGCTTGAGGCAGTGCAGAAGGGTGCAAATGAATATATATCCTCAGCGTGCCAGCTGCTGCTCTACAGTTAGATATGCTACTTTATGTCAGGCAATATTTAGGTTTATAAGAAGCCTCCATGCATTGTTTTGGAATAGGAGGCTCAATGGGATGCCATTGCCAGGAGCAGCGCGATCAAATGTACTATCTCGGATTACATTTACCCATTCATATTGCAGAAGCAGGAATTAAACCCACAGTCAAGAACAACAGGATGCAGAGGCAATAATCCCACCCTATGAAGCCACCCTGCTGGTTCTTCTTTAGCAAAATTAAATGGGTAGATATTCATTAAACTGCTTGGAACGTGGTAACCTGCCAGGTCCACTGACCACACTTGATTTGGGTGGGTGGGCAACTCGGTGAGAAATCTGATTAGTAGGAGATAGCTCAAAAGCCTCAATGAAATGTTTTGTGAAAAGAGACAGCCCTGCTGTGCAATATTGTTATATCTCAGCCACCTCCTGCTGGGATAGCAAATAAAGCAGGAGTAGTTATAGCTATAAAAATTTACCATATGACTACATTGCAGCAAAAGGATTAAACTTCTTTTAGTGACGGCACTCAACTTTAATTGTACCAACACCACCAGAAGGGAGAAAGACTGCTGAACAGTGAAAAGAGACAGCGTTTTCACACGGTTTTCAACTTGGCTACCAAAGACATGGCCCTGCTCTGCCGTAACCAGGTTCTTGGCCACTTTGAGTTTTTGTATCTGGAAAATTATTTGTTCCACATCAAGATGGTTATCTGATTGTGTGTGGAAGAATTCAAACGTTAAACGAGTATAAACATCAATATACATACTAGTATGCTGACATAAAGGTGTGTCTTACATACATTCACCTGAAATATGTATTTTGTCCTAGGACAGGGTATTTTAGGGTCTAGATTAACCACTTTAATTCATTTTGGCAAGTGGTTTTACTCAATCTCTTTGCTCAATGTCCCTTGAACTCCTGCATTCCCAAACCTTAGGGCTTTTGACATTCATTTTTGAAAACTTTTGAAGAAAACGACAGAAAAACAACTCCATAAAAAGCTATTTGAAAAACTAGAGTGCCTTAGTACCCCTTCTGCAACTGGTGGTAAAGGAAAGACAAAGGAATAACCAAGAAAAAAATACACCTTCAGGTTCCTAAGAGGAATTTTACCTGTCGACATACAGCATCTGGGAATATCAGTAACTCAGTGGGGTTTCCCTGAGTTTCCTTCCTCCTTTAACTGTCCCTGTAGTCTAACGTTCACTCTCAAATTAGATCCAGACTAGATAGGGCCAATTTTATATTCATTGCTTTGTGGGGTAGGCTCTGAAGGAAATCACAGCAGTGATGAGAATTTGAGCGAACACTGCTTTATTATTGAAATCCAAATAGCTGCATCAAGGCAAAAAACCTACAGCAACCAGAAAACATTCTTAGATATGTCCTTACTGCACTACAGACAAAAGGAAATTTGTCATGCATTGAAGTGCTGGAGCTTTAATTGCCTCAGGTTGCATGAACAAAGCTGCTGAGAAAAGCTAGGTTCTTTAGAACTGTTGGAATTTGGCTCCTCCAAATGTCCCATTTAGTGGATTTTCTACATCATTTGTGAGATAGGACACTAAACCTCAGGTATTGAGGGTTAACTTTTTTGTCTCAAGTTTCTTCCTGCAGGAAATGAAAGCAGAGACTTTTTTTAGCAAGATACACAATGCACTTTCAGACCTAGACACAGAGGAGAAATGTTAGAAATTTGTCTTTAATTTAAAGATGTGAAAGATGGCCTTAATATCTGGGAACTCACTTTCCTCCTGAAGAACCAGGATAAACCTGCAATCCCTAGGGAGACTGAGGAGTTTTCAACCTAAAGAAGGAATTGTTTTATCTCTAGTTCAGCAGTCTAATGAAGTATTTAAGCAACACTTTTCCTATATCAATTAGACCTGTAAGGGAACTCTGTTCTAAACACAGGAGCCCAGTCTGTGAGCACTAAAATCTGCATGATCTAAATACTACAAATCAGCACATCATAACCAAAGGCAAAAGAATGCACTTGGTTGAGGCACCAGCTGAATTAAGGTCTTCATTTCATATTTAATGTCCATTAAAAATGTTTTCATATTTCTTCAAACACCCAGAACTGATAATATATCTATTATGCATTTAATCACAGGGAAGATATGGTTTATTTTATTAAAACCTACAGCCATCATCTTTTGGAACATGAAGACTGGCCTGTTAAGAACCTTGACTGGGAGACTTCATTTTAGGACTGATTAAATCAAATGTGTTTATGCCATTTACGTGTAGATGTAATGTTAGATTGGCAGAAGTCCTAGGCATGAGTTAAAACATCTCTTCCATGTAGCCCCATTACAGACATCATACACAACACCATTTACTTGTTCAAGAACCCTTTATTCTTCCCAGTGTCTTGTGATTTGGAAGCTTTTTTTTTTTTTCTTTTAAATGCAATCTCAGCTTTTGTACATAAAATAAGATTGAGTTTTGCCCGAGTTGGCTCTCAGGGCAAAGCCAACCAGGAAACTTTGCTGAATATTTTACTGAACGCTTGTTCTGCTCAACTGTAGAGCTTGGCAACTTGAGATCTTTGAACAGAAGAACTGCGGACAGCAAATCATCACAGACTGAAGAGCTGTGGGGCCGTGAAAACACTGTTTCTTCTCCATGCCAACACCTCCTTGGGACTCTGGAAAATCAAGTATGTGCAATACAAGCTTCAGTAGAAGATTCAGCAGTTCCTTGCCCAAGTGAGGTGCTCCTTTCCTCTCTCCCCCCTTCTTTGGTGTGTACATGAGAAGGTGAAACCCTAATGCGTTGCCCTTTCTACAGATAATAGCTGTGACATTAAATTACACAGCAGTGAAGGAGGAATTTCTGCATGGAATGTTTCTTTTCTCCTCATTCAACAAGATGAACTGTACTGGCCTCCATGACTAGTACACAAGATGGCTTAAAATACTGTCATAAAACTTGAGGCAGACAATTGTTTCCACTCATGAGAATCAAGAAATAATTTTCTTTTCCTCGAGGAAAATAACTGTTCGTGTTTGCAGTGATAAAATAGCTGGTTTGTTCATCCAGTATGGGATCTGAGGCATCATAATAAATGTCATTCTATCTATTATATTAGCTTATTTTTGTGACAGCACTTCTTTATGTCTGCTCCTCATGCTGCATTTTTTTCTATCAAGGTTAGCTCACATGCTACTAATTATACTTTTAATTAAGTTAAATTTTTAACTGTGTCATCAATCAAATCAGAGAAATTTAATTTTCTGTAACAATGACTTTAGGAAACTGGTACTGTCTACAGACAGAATAGCCATTAGCATATGTAAATGGAGAAACATGGAAAAGAAGATGAGACCTGTCTGTGGGCTCTGGAATTATCAATCTCCGAGACAAGATAAAGGAACAGCTTCCCTGTGGGAGACAATGACTTACTTCTTCATGGTAGTTATTTAATGTCAATGTACTCTATCCAGATAATAAATAAGAGGAGTTCTCCTGAGCCTGATTGCTTGTATAATGTGTTCTCATATATAATTATAAAGAGAAGGAAAAGCCAAGCTGGTGTGTGAGGAAGCAAACTAACTTCACCACCCACCAGCTCTTCCCAAGTTGTTGACTACTCACCTGGGCAACTCGTCTGTGGTTCATATACAGATTTTCACCTGCAGGCTGCATCGTGACACATTTATTAACCTCATATATTTAATGAAATAATATTTTTTTAAAACTCTATGAATTAGTTCCTAATAGGAGATGTTATTACTACATACCTAAAAAGAAAGCAATAACCCCTAATTCATTAAACTAAAAGAACATTTAAAGACTGACCCTACAGGACATTTAACTACAAGTTAGACAGTCACCACTGCCTTCAACACATTTCAAGTGGGACTGATTCTGATTTAAGATAAGAATACAATCTTAATATCCTAATTCTGAAAGACACATGGTACCAGTTGTTTAAGACATACAAAAATAAAGAAGAAGCTGGCATCCCCAAAAGCTGTTTAACAACCAGGACACGTCTAGGTATTTATATTTAGCTAGAGATTCAAAATTTTAGGAGCCTGGCCCACAGTCCACACAGCATGAGAGTCATGACAAAGCTAAGGCACCATTTAAGTCATGTTAAACCATCCATCTGTAACTTCAATGATACACAAGCCTCATGCTGACTTCTCCTGCAGAAATGACTCTCACACCGCATTCCTTCCCTTTCTACACCACCAAATTATGCAGTTTCACATCAAATAAAGGCGGAAAAAAGGGGGATGGAAATTCAGTCAGCGGAAAAATAGTAAATAGCATACAACATCTAAATGTAAAATACAAGATGCTTTCCCTAACTTTTCCCTTCTTTGGGAAACATTCATGAGATGGAGCAGTTATGACTGACAATGAGGTTTTTGCAAACATGAAGACTTGACTGTTTGCAAGCAATCACCACTTCCTAGTGAAAACCAGACAAACTGGCAGAAGTGTTTTGATGTAATACCCTACCCTAGTATTTTTCTAGTGGAGTTAGGATGCTAATACAGAGCAAAAGTACTCTGTCTCCCCTAAAACAGTTACAACTCACACAGGATTTTTTATTTATTTGTGGAATACAGGGCCAAACACTAATTAAAAATTTTACTGTACAGATGCTTGTTGGGATGGAGTCCATTTTCTCCATAGTAGCCCAGCTGGTGGTGAGTGATTGCTTTTGCATTGCTTGGTTTTTTCCTCTCTTTTTTTTCCCTTTGTTAATTGAACTGTTTTATCTCAACCCACGAGTGTTCTCACTTTTGGTCTTCTGATTCTCTCCCCCATCCTGCTGGGGGAGGATGGAGTGAGCAACTGGGCAGGGGCTTAGTTACCAGTCAAGGTCAACCCAGCACAGTCATCTAAAAATCTTCCTTACTTCTAGCTCCCTTGTTTTATTGTCTGAGATTCTCAGCCCCAGAAGAAGTCGTGATGAAGCTGTGAGGACCACAGACTTAGGAAACCAGGTCTCCTACCTAAGCAGCCTGCCAGGCAAAAGAACCAGGCTATTGCTCCACTGAAATTTCACAGGAATTAAAGTATTTTTCATCAGGACAAACTTTTCTTGGAAGTTTTGCCAGCCTGCTCTAATTTGGATGAGATTTTTCCTATGCCATGCATTCACAGACCTCCTGGTAGGAAAAGGAAGGAACTGAAAATAAGGCACAGTTGGGGACCTAATTACAGCATAATTGCAGACCTGTCCATGTTGGTATTTTGGGGAGCCTTAGAATGAATACAGAGCAGTTATCTGTACCTCACTGGATTTTTATGTCATTCTCTCAAAATATTTCATCTGCCTTTTTAGCCAATAGAATCCTGAGCCTACTGCAATCCTGCCCACAACAGGTGTGAAAGAGCACATAATGATGTCCTGGGTCTGATTTTTCCCTTTCCATGTATTTCTGGATATGAAAAGCAGTAGGAGTTCTAACAAAGGAGACACTATGTATTATGCATCTCCTCAGGAATTACATGCAGCAACAATTAATGAAGCTCCTTTTCAAACAGAAATGCACATGAGAATATACATCTACTACTAACGCACAAGTCAACAGATGCCTGCTTAAGATGATCAAATGGAATTAAAATATGTGTATCTGAAGTTGAAATAAGGGATATAACTGAAAGATTTCATAGACAGAGAAGCCTATAGCTGTCTACAAACAAAGGTACAAAATAGGTTTCAATATAGATATTTTTTTTACTGCACAACTCAAAACCAGAGAGGGAAGTTTTCACTGAACAGAGACAATAGAAAAATGGACAGTTGCTTCTAGCATACAGTAATACTCATCAGAAGATTTGAGCTTTGTTCTTAGATCTAGTAGAGGTGCTGTCTCACAGGTAAAATACTTAGAGACAACAACCATGGGGAGACCATGGCCATGACTTAGAGGCAATAACCAGGGAACCATGACCTCAGGGTTTGCAGAGGAGATAAATTCTTGTGATAATGTTTGTGAAAAATTCATAACAGTGTAGTTTAGTACTAATGTTTTTCAAAAGGTGAAAATCTATTCTTGCTCTCATCAAAGGTAGTTTTAACATCGACAGAAGTGTATTTTTAAATAATAGAGAAGTCAGAGGTGCATTCACACGGTGGCTCAGCCAAGACACTACAAGAATAATCAATTACAAAAAAGAAGTAACAGTTTCACAAACCCTGAATTCTCTTAAAACTTAGTTGTTAAATTTAAAATTGTTCCTTCATAAATAAGATTATGTCAAACCAGACACAGAAGTGTATAAACTTGTAAGTTTAGGATATATTTTTCTTAAGCTAGAAAAACCTTTAAAATATTTTTTTTTCTGTCTTTCATCCAGTGATTGGATGTTTATACCGGTCAAGGACTTTTTCCAGCTTCCCATAGAAGCTGAGAAGGAGCATAGACAGAATGATGGAATATCCTATACCATAGATGTCATACTCAGTATATACATGAGGGTTGACCAGGGAGGGGGAATCTGCCATCTCTCTCAGGTTGGGCTGGGCAGGGCAGTCAGCTCACTGGGTGGTGAAACTGATTTGCATCTTGTGTATTCTTTTACTATTACTATTGTTATTTTCCTTTTACATTACTATTCTGTTAAACTGTCTTTATATCAATCCGTGAGTTTTCTTTTCTCTTTCCCCTCCTTTTCTCACTCTTTTCCCTACTCTTCGAGGGGGACAGTGATGGGAGGTAAGCAAGAGGCTCCATGGTCCTTGTTGCTGACTGGGGTTAAGCCCTGACATGAGTATTTGGCAATTCCTGCTCCTGCTTGCTTCTTCCCCCCCGCCCTCCCCAGCAAGCTTATTCTGGTCATTACTATGCCTACTTATTTAAGTGCATGAGTACACACATACACACTAAGGAGATTAGATCACTCAAACAAGATGAGAAAGCCCAGATGTGAGCCATGGATATTCTCCATTTATACAACAAAGACAAACCCCTTGGGGAATCCAACCACTGTTCAATTGCAAAACATTTAATGGTGCAGAGAGGATGTGGATCTTGATCCTGCAAACACTTAAACATGTGCTGCAGAGTAAGCTGTTAAATAGTCCAAAGAAGTCAAGTGTGTAAAGCTAAGGACATAATTTAGTTGCAAATTGAAGATCTTAAAACACTGCAGAATGTATTGCTTGTAAAACTTCCACTATTTTTTTTTCCCCCTTAGCAAAGGCACACATAGGAGGAAGAGATAATCACAGCTTGAAAATCTTTTAGCAGAATTCTTGTAAAAACCAAAGATTACATTCAGGAGGGGCAACTGTCATAACCTTTATGTTCACAGATGCCGAAAAGATGCTGGTGGTCTAGGGCTTATCTTCAGATACACAATGCTAAGGCTCCAGTCGAACAGCGGGACGCCTGCTCTTAGCGTGGCAGCAAGTCTGGAAACAGAGAGGTAAGCACATCACTAAAAGTCCCAAGTCTATAGAAGGGGAATTCCTCCTCTCACAAATCAGCAAATGCAAAATCTCCAGACTAAATCTGTATCATCAAAGATGTGAAATAAGGTTTGACTGATGATACTGCTTTTGCAGAAGGCTTAGAGACTGATCGTTTCAACTTCAGGAAATCTGCTGCTAATGGGTTGTCAAGTTTAAAATGACCTTTCATCCTCAAAATGCAGACAAACTGGCTTTTACACATAGAAGGGTACTCTGAAAAGAGAAACCAAGGACTTTATCAAGGACTGAGTGGGCGAAAAAAGATGTTACAGTGGACATCTCTTGCTTAAAAAGATGTTTTTAGCTCTAAGACTGTCATTATACACAAGGCAAATAAACAAACATCCTTTTGCCTCCCCTACATTGTCTATCTTCTTCTTGATTGACAGTCCCTTTTCCTATGAACAAGTCTATATAGTCTATATTGTCTATATGGACAAAAATTAACAGATTTTAAACAGCCTTTTCCTTTGTAACGTGTGCAAGCTGAGACCATTCAAAATACAGCAGGATGAAAGAAAGGAAACATTTCATTGTATTGATCACTTTTACTTCTAAATATCTTCACATCTGAGCAATAATCACTTTAGGTTAGTAACTAAGCAGATCACATTTGCTTTCCGACAGTTAAAGAACAGCATTTCATCTGAATGCATCGGGCATCAGCTTGGAATAGTCCTGGTGGGACACAGTCGATGTCTTTGAGGTAAATGTTTTCTGTCAACCTATATGCAAAGCTTTAAACTGTGATATTTCACATTTTCACAGGGGACTCATAAGCATTAATCTCCATCACATTTCAGAGCAGGTTACAACCCAAATTTTTAACAGGTGGTTGAGGGCGGTTGAAGATAGGGGAGGTTTTATTAGTTGGTGCTTTTTCATTAGCTCTTTTTTTTTTATTTTGTATCTGAGGACTGTATTTTGAATTCGTGACAATAGATCCTGCAGTGGAAAACTAAAGCCACACAGGAACGACTGAAAGAAATCCCTCATAAATGCCAGACCTTCTCTCCCTAACAACAAGAACTGCATTAAAATCATATAAATACTGCAGCACAAAGTCATGTTGAACACTGGGGCCCCACCACTGTAAGTGGGGTTATAACACCCAACATTTTCCATTCTTTTCAACATTTCTTCCCCAACTTGCACTCAGACATTGTTGTAGTATAACATCATAATTAGGATCTGCTGTATCTCTTATGTTGATTTCTTTTCACAGTTTCAGCAAGGACCTGCTGAAAGCATTCTCCATGCCCATGGGTACTAAATAGAGGAGGACTTGATATTAGTAATTATGTCAAGAGCAACCATACTGTAAAATAAAATATTATAAAATCCAGCAACAACATTCAATATCTTTTTCTTTGGTGGTTATATATCCACAAGTATACATTGCTTAAATCATCCATTTATTTAATAATTAATTGTATTTATTTAATACCTGGTTATTTCTAGATAGAGAACAAAGTTTTTTATATATTTGATGGTGTCTTCCTTACTGCAAAGGGGATTAATTACCCCAACAGGTTGGAATAATGACTTTTTGCTTAAGGAATGTGAAGAAGGAGTTCACTTTTAACTCACCTGCTCGATTTTTCTCTCAAATGAAACAATATCCCACCAAATATAACAAGTTCATCATGATTTCCCTTTGTCAGTACCATAGATGTAACCACAGCAGCTCTGAAGCCAGACAGCCATCATTCAGAAAGGGTGCATTCTGAAATGGAAAAAAAAATAAGAAATTGTGTTATGATTGTGGGTTTTGGGAAAGGATCAAAGCAGAGACAAATGTCTACAGATAGTCCATGTCAGAGAGGCAAGTTGGGGGAAGCTCATACATTACAGCCTTGTTGTGGCTGGAAAAACGAAGTAGGAGGTTTGTTGGGGCTTTTTTAAGTAGTAGTACTGTCTCTGTCTGAATTTCATTGCTGAAGTTATTGTTTTACTCATTCTTGACCTACATAGCCATTGGAACAAAATTTGTATCATAAAGAAAGATGCCAAATATTTTTTTCCCCACTGACCATCTGGCTTTCATTCTTAGAGACACTTACTATCTATTTCTAGAAGGACAAACCTAAGATTGTTAGCAATATTAAACATCAGAATACAGCAGTTACATTCTCTTTATCCTCACTCAAATCCCTGTCTCCATAAGCCATCTCTTCTTCTCATACAGTTTGTATCCAAATTCCTAACCATGGAGTAAGAAGAACGGTAGTAGAATAGAAACTTCAAATTAGAGTAAAACTGGAGAGAGTGCTTAAATCAACCTTATGCCAGAAAGACATTCAATTGAAAATATTGCATAGCTTTTACCACAGTTGCTTATACTACCAACAAAATGAGAATTATTCTATTAAACTAATCTAATCAAATTAGATTATTTTTTCCCTTCCATTTTCGATTGTCACTTGCAGGTACTTGAAGCTTACATATCAGTATAGTTATCAATACAGCTGGGCTACTTTGCACAGCTTTAAGATTTGCTCCATTACCTATAGAGCAGATCACCTTCTGGCACTTAACTCATATAAATGGTGACACTTCATCAAGAAAAGCTACCTTTTACTTTTTTAAAAAATAAATTTTAACAATAATTACATCATATGAGCAAACCACATAATTTATTCCTTTTTTTTCACCAGAATAAGGTTTTATTTGAAATAGATTCCTAACTTTGGTTTCAGACCTCTATTTAAATTACTTACATAGGGCTTTTCTAGAGCTTTTTTAGCTCTCCCTTTCAGAACCTCTCCTGGAGCATCAAAGAAGGAAGTTGACAGGGCACCAGACAGACACTGTCCTTCCAGTTTCTTCAAACTATAGACGATAAAAAAAGTTTTCATAATTTTCTGTGCCAAGAAAGTGCTATCTGCAGTGAGCTATCTTACTCCTATCCAAGAAAAATAATTTTATCTAGGGAACAGACAGGAAATATATTTTCCACTAATGTGAGGCAGGGGGAATCTCTCTCTCTCTCTAAATACTTGTTTAAAGCCTCAACAAAGCCTGATGGAAAAGTGGAAAGGGAAAAAGCAAACACATCTGCTTCTCTCAGCAAAGACTTATTTCTCAGTTTCTTCTTATTGTAGAAAGATATGCATAAAAATGGAAATTTTGGGTGAAATCTTCAGCAAAACTCTGTGCAACTCCACCCAGTCAAAGCTAGTTGATGCTCTGTGCTTCTTCTCCTTTAGAGGGCATTTGTTCTCGTCATTCTACTCTTTATTAAATAAATAAATATTGCCTTTATCTACAACACAGGTAGATAAAGGAAAGACTAAGAAGATTAAGGAAAGACACAAACCAACTTGGTGAATGGTCAAAGCTGAGGAAACCATACTCATGTGCTTCTGCCCTTTTATGATCCTCCACCATGAACTCTCTCCTTGAGGCTAGGACTGGAACTTTCCATAGAACAAAGCCAAAGAATGTGCTTCTTTCTGCTTTGGTGAACGCCTCTTTTCCTTGCTGAGGAATCCTAGAAGGTCAATGCTTGGGATCTTACTTAAGTAGCATCTATTCCATATAATAGGTTAATATTAATTCCAATATAATAGGTTAAAGAATGACTTCTATGTTTTCCTACTTTTTTAAAAATCGTAGCTGAGTAAGCCATACCCACACAAAGCCAAACAGCATGGGAGACAGAAAGAAAAGAAATAATAGTTAAGAATTGTATCACACGCAACTCATTGATGTAATTACATATCAGTGCCACAGTTTAGTAGGGGTAAATCCAAGATTATTCCACTCATTTTCCACCCACCAAGGGACTTCCCAGACTTCAAAATATTCTGGCTCATTCTGAGTGAGCACAGCTGATAGAGTTTTGAGTTCAGTTTCAAGCCGTTATGTACTAAAGAATCTAAAAATACTTGAGAACCATAAAAGAGTAAGGGGCTGATCCAAAGCCAGCCGAAGTTAATGGAAAGTCTGCTACTGATTTTATTTGGCTCTTAATAACCCCTGGAGATAGACTTCCTATGTTTTTGCATTAAACCTCATAGTGCTTATCCAAGCCAAATTACATTAGATTTTCATACTGAAGCCCTTTACTACATTAGTCAACTACAGTATACACAAGAGGTCAAATATGAAAGAGAATTAGGAGCTAAAACACACTAAAGATATCATTACTTCTGAAAGCTAAACAGACTGTCAATGCTGAGTACACTTACATGGCAGTTTAAAAAATACCCTCCACAAATTGTAAAAGCATTTTGCAAAACTAATGCCACTCAAAAGCCATGCAGTTTTCAGAAAAAGCCGCCAACAGAATAAACACGAGAAAAATTTAACCTCTTGTGGTGCTGTAGTGTCAGCCACAGAATAGCCAAAATAAATAAATGCATATGACCATTACTGAATCTCTTTTTTTTATTGATTTAGTGTCAAAGATAGAGATGGGGGATAGAATCAAATACCTCGTTCCGAACTGGAACTGGCAACTTGTCTTGATGTGTCTTCCTATGCATTAGTGATGTTTTGAGACCTAAGTTTCAGAGCTATTACACCATGTTTTTAAACCAAATGAACCTTAGCTAAGTTAAAAGGCACAAAACCCTCAATTTGAACGGGAGATTGGAATTTGACTTTAAGGACAGAATTGATTAGATTAGACAAAGAATGTTAACAATTTACTGTTTCAGAAAGACGTGTTCATTTCCCATTCCCATTCTTGAACGGGCGTAACCGAAAAGAAATTATTTTAACAAACAGAAAGAACTAAAAACATTAAAGGACAGGTGCCAGAGAACTTATCCCTCTCTGATGTTTTTGGATCTCCTCAGGGCTGTCTCTCAGCCATCTGCTCCTTACAGGAGGGGTGTTATCTGCTTGAAGGCAACTCTTTCCAAACATTCGGCACTTGGTGTTACCCTTTGAAGCTTTACAGGGAAACCTCTCCCAGCTTCCAAGTTCTGCTCAGGGCTTTATTTGGAGTTGTCATCCACGTTCTGCCTCTGCACAGATAACAAATACAGCAACACAGGTTTAAAGGGCTTATTCAAATTTACCTTGCCTACAGTACAGGCAGGCTTAATAATACAGCGCAGGGGATTCATTTAAGACTCCCACTCCTAGCTAGAGAGATTGACAGAAAAGGCTTGTAATCAATCAGATATAGTGGGCAATTTTAGCTTAAACTTTATCAGATTCTTCTCTAATTGTTTACCTTTATTTACAAAACATTGCTAAGTCTTAAGTGTGGGATCTGGAGAGTTATTTCTCAGGGGAGCATCCACCCTCGCTGCTGCTGCCCCCGGCCCTCAATTTCTGCTTCCCCTCTCTGGTGCACCAGCATTTACACTAATTACTTCTTATTCCAAGTAGCCTCCCACAAGCCCTGCCTTTGTTCTAGGGGGTCTCCTTATTTACCTTTGAGTTTAGGGCTTGGATACAACTACAGAAAAAACATTCATGGCTTTGTCTGGAGCCCAATACTTTTAAAACTCAAAGGTGATTTCTCATTTCCAGTTCACACTGGCTGTTTCTCCTTTATCTGTATTCAGCCTGCTATACTTTTGCCTGCTGCCTGTCCTGCACTGGTCCCCCAAATTCAGTTTGAGATAACATCATCACGTTAAATTCTGCAAAAGAAATGCTATTTCATATATATTAAGTTCATGATCTAAGGTGCACTGTTACAGAGATGACACTGGCATGTTGGCAATAGAAATGACAGTAAGAAGTTACTACTTTGACTACATTTATGGGAAAGTTCCCTTTTCTTCTCTTTTACGGTTTTTCTCCAATTCATACACATTCGTGGGAGCTGCACAGTCATGAACTTGCACAGATAACCATTACACCACTCCAATCTGGTTGTAGTACCAAGCACTTCGCATCAGCAGAGCCACCTTCTTTTTTTATCTGAATTTTTAAACTTCTGCGGTGACCCTGTTTGCAGCATTGCCCAAGTCCCTGCTCCTTGTCATCCAACACGTCTGTTTTCCCCGATTTATCACTATGCTCTTCTCTCCCTAATAAGTCAATCCTGAGTCAGCAAAAGCACTTCTACTCAGGCTTCATTAAAAGAAAATATACCTCTGTTCATTCCTAGATGAAACTTGAGAGTCCACCTTAATTTAAATACATACTTATAAGCTTTACTGCGCAGACGGAGGTTACTAAACTGGAATTCAGCCTTGGAATAATTTTTAAAACAATGCTTGCACCTCTCTCTCTTCACTGTTATGCATAAAATCCACTCTGAGAAATGCTGCAGAGTCTAAATGTCCTCGAGCATTGATACTGATGCTCCCTTTGTCATGTTTTTAGTCAAATTTTAAACTGTTAACAACAATAATGACTTGGACTATGTAATCATTTATAGCATCTTCAATTCTTCCTCCATTTGACAGTCCCCAAACATCCTGCTACTTAATAATATGCACATACAAAAGCGTAATTTGACTTCATATTCCATGGTAAGTGTAAAAGAGGTGGTTCCAGAAAGGGCGAGCTGATTTTACTCAGTTAAAATGATGTAAATTGCCATCTAAAACTTTCTGAAATTGCAGCCTCTTGGAAAGACCTTACTCCTAATATATGTGTGAGGCTGCCCTGGAATCACTTTCATCTTTTCTATAAAAATCACTGTTACTGACACAACTCTTTTCACCGTGAGGGCCAAGTACTACTTTTGGCAAGTTGTCAGCTCTTTTAACCCCAGCGTGCTCTCCCTCTGCTGTAGCTGCAAGAGGCTACGAGGCTGATATTAGCAGAGGGAGCTGGCAGAGGAAAACCAGCGCAGAAAAGATGAAAGGTATCTTTCCCTCAGCAGCAGTTACTGCCACCTCTTTCGGTCTCCTGCATGATCCATGATGAAAGGTGTTAATCGTCCTGTAAATACCACTCCATCATGATTAGCAGGGGTCAAAGAAGTAGCTTGATATTTAAATTTTGTCAAAGCTTCTCAAGTCTCTCTCTTTCTAGGTCCTTATTTTGTAACCCAATTTGTAAAATGCCTCTTTCTTTCCTTTTGTCTTCTTTATGAACACACAGCTTGGGAAGAAAAATAAAAACAAGATCAAAGATATTTCAGACTTATGTGGCATTTCAGGATAAAATTTTACCGTGTCTGGTAGCGAGTAACCCAGATTGTTGTCTAAAAAATTAAGAAAATTTATCATTAAAATTTCCCTGGGTGTTCGGGAGAAACGTATCTGCCACAGAGAAGTGAAATTAGGGAATTCAACTCCCTGAATTCAACTCTCGGGCTGTGCCAGTGTTTCTTTCTAAAACCTCACTGCTGAACTGCTTTAAAAACGGAGCTGAACAGCTTCTTCCAGGGGAGAGGCTCCAGACATGAGCAGCGAAGCAGACTGAGGTTACCCCCAAAACATTGCTGTGTCTCTGCCTTGTCTCCAGGTCCTGACACCCCCTGCTGCAGGGAAACCACTAGACCAGGTTGATCCCATCCTTGACCACCTCCAGGCATCCACAACTTCTCCCGGCAACCTCTTCCAGCGTCTCACCAACCTCTTTTGAACACAGCTGCAAGGATGGTCAGGACCGAGCGCCCAACCTCAGCACCTTCCAGATATTTTTTTATTTTCTATTTCATATTGTCCTGGAAGGTCTCAATGGGGGAAGGAGATCAAGGAAAAAAAAACAAAAACAAAAACAAACAAACAAACAAACAAAAAAAAACAGGCAGCACAAGGAATTATATCATAGTCATAGAATCATCTAGGTCAGAAGAGACCTTCAGGATCATCANAAGGGGGCGGTGGGAGGGACGGGCCCCATAGAGGACCCCCCTGCAGGAGGGGCCGCGTTAAAGCGCGGGGGTGGGCGCAGGGAACCGCGCAGAAGGTCGCGGAGCCGCCGGACGATCTCAGTGGAAAGGGAGCGAAGCCAAGCGAAGGGAAGAGGGGGAAACCGGCTCTTCGGGGGCCATGCGGGGGTCTGTCCTTCCATCCCTCCGGCTCTGCATCATCCTCCTGGGGTGTCTGCCGACGGCCAGACCCCGCCGGAGAGGTAAGGGATACCGAAAGGGGGTGAGGGGATGGATGCAGGAGGGGATGGTTGAGGGAGGGGGCATCCCCACCCGCAGNGGATGATGACTCAACCACCTCCCTAATTGCTTCTCCATGAGAGGATCCTCAAACTCTGGGTTTCAAAACTTTCAGGGCTTCCAAATGACCCTGACCAGCTTTGGGTCTGTGTAGAATCCAAAAAAAACCCATCTTATGATGAAGATCATCTTCACATGAAGATCATCATCTGATTTTCATAACCACCTCCCACCCCGGCAGGATCCACTGAATATTTCGTTTGTTTTCTTGCTGAAAATACCCCCAACCACCCCTCCCGTCCATCCCCGGGGGCACCCGGGCTGGGGATGCCCAGGGAAAACGGGATGGGAAACGCTTCCCCCCTCCATCCACCCTTCCCTCCCGGGGCCGGGGGGGTTTGGGGGTACCCCTCAGGTAGGGAGGTTTGGGAGTACGCCCCCAGGCTTGCATTTTTCCATTCCTGGGAAACATTTCAGGTCTGGTCCTTCCAGCCACACGGCTAAGAGTTTCCTGGTGAGAGGCTTGGAGTTTTGCAGTAAGAGGCTTGACTTTATAAAGAGATAGGGGGAAAAAAAAAAAGGAGTTGTCATAGACACAGCACACCTGCGGGGAAAACCTACCCTGTGAAAATAGGCGAGGAGGAAGGTTGATTGCCTAGCTCTCTCCTCCTGGCTCTCTTTCCCCCGTTGGTGCACCTGGGACCTCTGCAAAGTGATTTGCAAAATGCGGTGTGAAAATCAGATTGTTTTATTTCAAATTTGCAACAAAATCCACATAAGGAGTAGATATAATGGCATATTGTATTAAGAACTACTAGAAACCATGCTGTAAGCATGTATTTTACATTCTTTCCCAAGCAGTCTTCAGGGCGAGTGGTTGAAAAGTGTTTTATCACCCGTTCAAAGTAAGATTATTTATAAAGACATATTAGTGTGCGTGCACTGATTCTATTTTCTCCTTTGTTCCGTGTCTATGCATAGTATGAGCGGCTATATTCCTGTTCTAGTGTGATAGTTGTTGCTACAAGATTTGTGATCTTGTTCTTTTGGATGTCATTTTTGTGTTTCGCTTTAAAAGTGTTACCCTAAATAACGACTTCAGGATAACTGCTTCCAAAAAGTGAGCTTCCTTTTGTTTTTAGGAGTTTGAAGAAGCTGAAATCCATGACTAGATCTGAGTGCTTTTGTTGGATACGGTTCCAGCTCTAATTTCTGCCTTGGGATGTTGACACGCTGCGTCCTTTGTGGTCAGCAGATGCAATAAAAAGCACTTTCAAGCTTAGAGTGGGCACCTAGGAATGGCAGAGTTTGTGTGTCTGCCCTCCTTTGCCAGACCCTGGCCTTTGGACAGCAGGAGGTAAAAATTGGGAAGCTCTTTGCCCAAGGAATTGAGTTGTCATTCCTATCCCTCTGCCCTTGCCTTGCCTGTATTCCGCAAGTGGCTCCCTTTTCCATCTCTACTCAGATTGGCATCCAGCACTTCCCAGTCCCCAGCTGCTCCTCAGTGCTGGAAACATTAGGGACGGAGGGGAAAATCATTGGCCCCTCACGGATTGGAATAGAGACAAGAACAGGGAATGGAAAAGCCCTTCATTTTTGGAACTCAGTTTTCCACCCCAGCGTCTCACAGGCAGTCATGGGGAGCCACTTAAATACCATTTTTTTTTGTGGAAAATGGTCTCCTGTGTTGATTGCAAGAACCTCTTCGACTTTTGGTTAACGTGGTGCTCAGAGTAGCTATTACCTGACCCAGTTTGTGGCAGTTGTGGTACAAACCCCAGTGTGTTGGCAGAGATTTCCTCCTTATCTCTCCCAAAAGGCTCATCTGCCAGGACAACGCTATTCTGGTGTTTAAAGATGTTGCAGAAGTTGATTTCTCTTCTGGCTTAGGGTCACGTTTCTCAGTATCTGGCAGGACAGAGAAGATCTGGGCTGGATCCAGGCAAAGCTCACTGTATTCATCCCGAAGACAGGCAGGGATAAAAAAAGTCAACCAGTGCTGTGCAACATGAGATTTCCAAGCAATAACTGTGAAAATATTAGCATACTTCTAAAAAGGAAGAAAGAACACGCCAGGAGCTGGATGACATTTTAAAGTGATGTGCATAATAACAAAAAGTGTATAATCTGATCTTTAGTAGGATTTATAACCCTATTACAAGCGAGTACAGTCAGCTGTTTTAAAGATCTATCAAACGATGATCTAATTAAACTGGAGGAAAAGAAAATAGAGACTTGTCTCACGCCTAGCTTGATTTATTAATGGAAAAGGTAACATATTAATTGTTTCAGGAACGGTTCAGTTACAGGAAAGAAATCTGATGAGGGTGCTGCATGACAGGGAGGATTCCAGAAAAAAAAGAAAAAAAAACAATTAAAAAAAAAAGAAAAAAGAAAAGAAGACAGGAAGAAATTTTGACTGTGGTTCATAAACTGCTTGTGCTGTAGCTTGCTTGGAAAACATTTCAATAACACACATGACTGACCTTTGATTCTTCAAGGGCTTTTCTTCAAATTCCAGAGAAGGATAAATTCTCAATAAGGTCAACTTGTATGGACACGAACTGCCTACGGGATACTAGGAGTAACTCAGAAGCTCGGTGGTGGCACAGTCAATCACAGTGACTTCCATCTGCCTTCAGAGGACAGAAGATTAAGCTATTGTTACCTGCCCGGGTAGCCTAAAGCCATATCAGATTAAATCTCCTGTCTTTGAAAGGCTCTAGGATTCTCAAAGTGTGCTTGAAAGAGTTGAATCCTGTTACCTCACTGGGGCGTCTTCTCCATTTAAAGGAGGGGAATTACCTGTTTTTGAAACTGTTCTGTAATTGTGGTTGTCTGGCCAATGGCATGAAAAACATGGAAGGCGACAGTGCTTTATTGCATGATTTGAACCAAAATACGTTTGTAAGCAGTGACATAAATACACCATACAAAGTATGGGACAAATACAGAAAAGCCTGGAAGAGAAAACTGAAGTTAAGAGTATGGATATTCAAAAATACTCAAAATGTAAGATTGTAGAGCTTTACTTGCTGCTGCATTTTTAAATCCCTTAATAGCATAGTAGAGGCAAGAATTAAGATTAATTGTATCATTCAATAGAACCTGAAAAGCCATTCTCAGGCAGTACCAGTTGGTATCCATTTTTAAAAGCAAGGTAAATAGATAGGTATATTTTAAATGTTAATTATTTATAAATATTCTCTTAACTTTATTTTCCCCTACTTTCTCTTCCCAGGCACATTCCTGAGCAAGAATGGCCACTCAGCATTTTGTATGCAAATATGCCATTAGTCAGAACCTTTATTGTCACTGTCTTTGACAGGAGTCAACTCAGATGCCAGATGAGACTCAGAAATTCTGGCATTCTGCTTTATTTCTGAATGCATCTACATTAAGAAAAAAAAAAAGTAAATAAAAAAATAGAAAAAAGGTGTCATAAAGATGTTTTCAGATTCTAAAACTTCATTTTGCCTGCCAGCAATTTTGAGATTTTATTTTTTTGAGGCCACAAGGCCACTTAGATGTCCAATAATATGTTTGGTAGTTGTATTTGCTTTGTTAAAATTAAGCATGTCAGTCATGCAAATTGACTTAAATTGCTTAAATTGTGTAACTGGGTTTCTACCCATTTCCATACACACTTCTGCTACAATCTGCACGTATGTGTGCAAACCATATGCAACTACCTCTCAGCCATTCCAGAGAATTCTTCATTTCATGCCTAGGAACCCTATGAAGTGGGTAGCCTATTTACAAAAAAAAAAAAAAAAAAAAAAAAAAAAAAAAAAAAAAAAAAAAAAATTACAT
>VXBW01005460.1:760327-791890 GCA_013400375.1 Thinocorus orbignyianus | reverse complement strand
AAAAAAAACAAAACAACCAACTTTGGGTAATCTTTACTCCTCTTAAAGTGAGATTTTGACCCTCTTATATATCTGACACCCCGCTTTTATCCAGATTTCATAAACATTGGTGAAACTAGAAATCAAAATCCAGAGAGGAGGTATGAACATACTCCTTTCTGCTGTTTTTACATCCAGGGTAAATGCCTGATGTGGTTATTAAGTTGCATTTATTGTCCACTTAAAGAAAGAAAAGTGACCACATGATGAGTTCTATTCAATTTTAGAGTGCTCAGATAACTATTTCTTGTTGTAACTAAGACTTCAATATGTTTTTCTGTAAAAGTAATTTTGCATCATATTGCAACATATCCATATTTTCGCATTAAAAATGCTTCATGTATTTTCTAACATACCTGTTAACACGTTCCACCTCAATACTCAAACCACTCTTGCTCCACAGTCCTGGAATGCTCTCCTGGTGGACATCGCGTCCTGCAGAGCCCTTACAGAAGCGTTGATTTTGATTCATCCCACCTCCAGCAATCAGCTATTCAGGATTTAATATGTGACCATTCCCTCACACCAGGATGGTATCGCTTTATGGTTTTCGATAAGCCTGCTGAGATGCCGACCAAGTGTGTGGAGGTATTGTTACAACTCATTGGATTATTAGAAATACGTATTTTTTCTTAAGAATTTTTCAGTGGGATAGGTATAAAAACAGAATATGGAGACTGACATGAAGGAAAGAGGTTGATTCAAAACTTATTCAGCAAATGAAATTTATGCATTGACGTCTGCTTCTTTGCATCTTTTGACAAAAACAAGACATTTATTTTGAAATGGCATTGTCAAACCATGAAAACCAAACCAAAATCGATGTCTTCTTTTGCAAGTTTCCTTTCTTTCCCCTTAGGAGAACTTTGATTACAGCTATATTTAATCCTTGTCAGAGATTCAGAATGTTAAACAATCCACTCCATTTCTGTCTACTTCTCATTAATTCTGCCTGTCCGATGGATTGATGGCGGGCTCAGATGTTCTAGATGAAGAAAGAAAAGTGTACTTTTGAGGTGAATAATTGCTCAATGAGTCTGCAGTAGCCTTTAGACCTTGGTTTAAAGACAAGATGGTCAGAGACCTTGTGTCACTACTGGGTCAAGGAAAGGGATGCTTGAAGTGATGTGTGAAGGAGGAGAGGTTCTCAAAATCTCACATTTTCAGATTTATAGTTTTCAAGTAAATATTTTCCAAATGCTGGATTTAACAAACCGTCCTTCCAAGTGTTTCTCTTCAGTTAGATTTCTGCAAGCACATGAGAGATAGGAGGTGATCTTTCACTTATTCTGGTAACCCATGAACCAGATTCCTCGTTCGTCTCCTTTTCTCGGGTTCATTTTTCTGTGTTCTGCTGATGAACTCTGGTGTCCACTAAATAAGATTTACACTTTGGGTACCAGGATTGGTACTACTCTTTAGTCGTGAGCTGCATGGCAGCTTCCTTGACGTGAAGACCTCATGTTGCCACAGTGGTGGGGTGGCAAAGGAGGCTGTTCCACAGCTTCTCACTCCCTGATAAAGGTGTCTTGCGTTTTTGGCTAGGGCTGTGAGCCAGTGACCGTACATCATCTGGCCACATCCTTTAGCTGAAATCCAGTAGGCTGGCTGAACCTTCAGTCTGTGGCAAAGGGCAGATAAAATGTGTCTGCTTTGCGAGCTTCAGTTGATAATCAGTGAATTTATCTTTTCTGTGCTTTGATTCAAACAGTCAGCTACTGTAGGTTAACAGGTGTAGAGTAACTCACTAAGCCCTAACACAACTGCTAGCGTTTTGGGCAAAACCACTCACATGTGACTCTTGGTGAAGTTCTTCAGGTGCTCAAAAAGGGGAGACCTTACCACTGAAGGGGTGCACCTTGAAAGGGGGTCAGTCTCTTCTCCCAAGGAACAGGTGATGGGACAAGAGGAAAAGGCCTCAGGTTGTACCAGGGGAGCTTCAGATTGGATATTAGCAAAATTTTTTACACTGAAAGGATTATTAAGCCCTGGAACAGGCTGCCCAGGGAAGTGGTGGAGTCACCACCCCTGGTAGTATTTAAAAGACAGGTAGATGTGTGCTTAGAGATATGGTTTAGTGACGGATTTTGTCAGTGTTGATGGTTGGATTAGGTGATCTGAAAGGTCCCTTCCAACCCAGGCCATTCTATGATTCAAAATTATAGTCTTTAGAAACACAAATTCATTAGACTCAAAGAAGGACTTAAGCCTCTTTTGTGTGTATTTGTATTCAACCTTGAGGAGCAAAACAAGCGAGCCCTCAATTATGCTGTGTAAACTTTGTGCAGGAAATTAATTGAATATGCGTGTACCTCTCATTAAAGCACAGCAACAATTTGATATGGCATTAACCATTCTCTGATGTTTTTCTCTGGCGCTGAAGATGAATCACTGTGGTACTCAAGCTCCTGTATGGTTGTCTCTGAGGGAATCAGAATCCATGCCTCGCCCCGGTGAGATCAAACAGTTAACGGCTTGTGCTACATGGCAGTTTTTCTTCAGCACTTCAAAAGACTGCTGCCTTTTCCGAATCCCTGTCAGCGTGAGGAACTGCGGGGATTTCTTTGTTTACTTGCTGCAGCCCACGCAAGGATGCATGGGGTATTGTGCAGAAGGTGAGAAAATGTGTGGTCTAACTCAACTACGCACGTGTGTTGATGAGGAACTGTCTTTTTCTGATATTTGGTTGAGTGGAAGTATTTGGAAATAGTTATACCTGCTAAATTTGCCTGCAATCCTTACTTTTAATATTGATACAATAGAAAAATCATTATGTCTGGTCAGGGGGGTTCACACCACCCGTTTTAAACTTAAATTTAGCACTCAAGAAGTGTTCAAAGCACAGAAACTTAGGAACTGAAATTTTTAGATGAGGTGGGATATAAGACACATCTAGAGGTCACAATTCAGAATACTTACATTGACACTTCTGCTCTGCAAATGCCCAAGACTAGACATGCATAGAATTACGTATCAGAGTAAATTTTGTTTAAGACCTGGACCAAACAGTATTTGTTAATATCAATTTACTGGTGATTACCAATGCAAGGCTTTGCACTGGCCATAATTGTATAGGAATCAGATAAGAAGACTTCTTCTGTTTTGCTAATTTGCGCTTTAATTAGTATCTTGTGGTATTTGGTGTATTTTTAACATAGGGTAATAAGTTAAGAGCATTGCTGTACCCACTCCATGTGTCTGGGATAATACGATTTAAGAAAAATTTATAGTTGTTTCAGATGCAAAGCCACAGACCTGTGATCCTGATGGAGCAGAGATTCGAGGAGCCTGTAACAGTAAGTATTTTGCTTTGATTTTCAAGATTTTCTGTGCGTCTGCGACCCAATAATGTCAACATTTAGTCATATTTTGTCTTGAATAAAAACTTATTCATGTTGTTGGCTGTGTTGCTCGGTCTTTGCAAAATGAGCAGTTTGGAGGTAATTGCAGAATAAGTACCAAAATATTAAAAAGTAGTTTTAATAATGTTGGTTTGCAGATTACCTTGATTCTTTAGGAGTCTATCTACAAATCAAACTGTTGCTTTTTCTGTTACATAGCCCTCTTTTTTTTCTTTTTTCCCCTCATAAGTAGAGGAAATATTCTTCTGTCAGGCAAATTCCTTTGCATGTTGATCTCTCCTGTCTGGTAAAATAATTAAATACATTTTTCCCCCCTGTTTGGGGGTTTTTGTCCCCCTCACCTTCCTATGAGCTAGAATATAGTCAGAGGCTGATGAAGAGTTTTAATAATTAATTAAAAATCACACACATTTTCTCTGATTCTCGAAGCAATATTTGCGTATATGAAAAAGGTAGATATTATTAGTGTATTGATGGGGAAAATCTGTGTCAATGTCATTTCATTGAATACTGGTTTTTTGCACAGAATAAAAAGCACAACCCACTCTTTTGTTTGACCAGGTAACCTGGCTCCTCCGTCACCCCCACCGGTGCCACCACCGCTGCCGGCTGTTCCTGAAGTTGTAGCACGGGTGATCAAAGGCAGCGTTTTCCTAAGGTGTACCTTTGGCTTTCCTCTTGCAAACAGCTCGGTGGGATTCATTGTAACCTGGTCAAGGCTTTCTCCTGGAGGTACCAAAGAGGAACTGAAACGTGAAACAACAGTTCATGCCTTCTCGCTTCTAGAACTAGACGGGATAAAAATCAGACTGGGAGACAGAGTATGTTAAAAATAATTATAGAGCTCTTTGTATCTTTCAAAATATGTTATTTCTTGTTCAAAGCCATATTATCTGAGGACATATGATTTCATAAATGCTCTGCAGATGCTAACAGTTGCTAGAGTCAGCATTCCAGCACCTCACTGTGTGATTTTTCTTGGCGGAAGCGTGCTGTCTCTAGTTGTTGTTTACACCAACAGTGCCCATACCAATGTGGAAACGTCACAGAATGTATCAGCAACTGTCACTACTGTTAGGGTTTTTAGACTGTCTCAGTGCAAATAGTGTGCCTCCCGGAGATAAATGCTTAGGCAAATTGCCGCTTCTTCACTTTACTGTGATTTCATTTGATGTTATAAATTAAGAAGTTTTTTGGATGCCACTGCATCTAAGCAAGAGATTATAAGAGCTAGGGGTTGTAAGAAGCTGTGTTGTTGATTCATTAGACAAATTTCTGTCCTCTGAATCAATAACGAGCTCTGCTGCTTCATGGTTTGGTCTCCAGGATTGAATTTAAATGGTTTAATGTCTTCCATCAAGAGGAATAGAGGCAGCTCTACTACCTTCCATGGGAGCAGAATCAAGATCTAGGCTCTAGTGGTAACTTTGAGAAGTTTAAGAGCTGGAAAATCAGTAAGCTTTTTACTTGTATATAACAAAATGCAGGTTATTTTTCCCTGGCCAAAATAATAAAAAAAAAATGTACCTGGTTGGTGTGCGTGTGGATGTGTGTTCAAACCAAAGCCAGGCTGCTTGGATGGTTTATGGGCAACAATAGCAATTGCTAATCCTCAAAAATCCCTTGGGGACTGGGCGAATAGTTGCCTGGTGGTGTTAGCTCAGTGGCAGTCAAAAGGAAAGGCATGGTCATAGACCACCCACTGCTCCCCTGAATCCTGGGCTTTCTCAGGATCTCAAATACTGCATGTATGGTCAGCGTGTCTCAAAAGGGATACAGCAAAATAAACAAAGAAAAAATACAAAACCAAGGCAAAACAACAGTGTCTGGTAGCGAGGAATGAGTTTAGTGAAAGGAAATCACAGTAAATTCTTCAGTTTGGAAAAGGAAGAGGAGGGGATGATTGCTTTGCATCATCCAAGATTTTATGGGCACTCAACAGAATTCAAAGGCAAAAAAGGTGAAGTGGACAAAAAGAAGTCAATAAAGTATTTTCCACAAGATGTCATGGGATGCAAAAATGCTGTAGAAGGGATTTGTTAAATCCATGGAGACTCAGGTGCTTGTTAAACATGATGGTTTATATGTAGCTGCGAGTTCAAGAAGTCTCTGCCCCACTGGTGGAATATGCCTGGAAAAGGTCTTAGGGTCCTCAGTCTGTTTCTGGGCCTGATGAATCCATCAAACTGACCCACGATGGCTGGGATTTATCTTCATGTGACCACTTTATACCAAAAATGTGTTCTTTGATACTGGTTTTGCCCTATAGGTCTACTGTAGCAGTTCTGCTTTTTTCATGGAGAAGCCGGATGTACAAAGTGCCTCTGTTGAGAGCAAGGAATTTTTTGCTGGCATTAAGGTAACTTTGAAAGAAAATAACATTTTACTTTATCATGATAGGAATCTTTCAGAGAATTGCCACAGCAGTGAGTCCTCAGACTAGAAGACACTCAAAATGCATTAACTGGGAATTAAAACAGCATGTGCTGTTGGCTGTAGTGACTTAACTCTTCTGCTTTTTGACAAAGGTGAAGTTTGAGGCATCTGTTACTTATCTCCAGTTGCATTTTTTGATTATGTGTCTATATTGAGCTGGGTTGTAAGTTTATGGTGAGGAATCCCAGGAGAAATATGCTGCTTCCAAATTCTTCTGGGACATTGCTGCCTGTAGGTAGCTTCTCTCTCCTTTCCTCTGGACAATACACCAAACTGCTTGTGTTTAAATTCCAGAAGTTACCCAGCAAATGCTTTTTTTGTGGTTTGCTAATTCCTTACCTTTCTGGCTAGCCTTTACTCTTGCCTTTTCCTTATCTTTGCCATTTATTTCCACCTCTTCAAGACACTTGCTGCTGCCTTCCCATCTTCTCCCCAGTACACCAAAGTGGAGCAGGCTGTGCACCATGCCATCCATCAAACACAGAATTCCCTTGGCTGGAAGGGACCTTTAAGATCATCTAGACCAACCGTCAACCTAACACTGACAAATCCATCACTAAGCCATGCCTCTAAGCACTCTCTACCCCTTTTTTAAATATCACCCACAAAGTGTTTACCCACAAAGCTTGCAATTTATGTACAATTTCTTTTGCACTAGATACATCCAGAAACATATGATATATCGGAAAACGGGAAGGAGTACAGACTGGCCATAGAGAGCAGCATTCCTATTCCTTGCCCTGAGTTTAGCCAGCTTGAAAGTGACTGCAAAATCTCACTAACATTAAGCACTGTTGATGAAGGTAAGCATTATCCTGATTTCTGTTGGATTTTGTATGTTTAATGTGTTTTTTTCTAAATATTCCCACTGGTCTCCTCCTTTGGAGAAGCTGTTACAGAACTACATTGTCAAATACCTTCTAAAATATTAAAATATTCACCGGCTGTGCGTACTGCTGCTGAAAGTGTGGCAGAATGCAGTCTTAATCCATTCCTTGTTGGAGTTGGCAGGTGGGTTTGGCAGCTGTGTGTATCGGAGCTATATTCTTGAACTTGAATAGAGGGAATACTTGCAAAATTTGTAATCCAGTTCATTTTGTTGACCTGTTGGGTTGAGATATATATTGTATATGCAGTCCTGAAGTTCTTGGGTTTTACCATCATGACTGTTTTCTGTAGTTTCTCATGCATGAGTCCTGTGAAGCCCAGGAGAAGTTTTGCCTGTGCAAACAGCCATTTTTGTGTCACATTAACAAGCCTATCGTGATTTCTGTTTGTCTGTCAAAACTATAAAATTCAAACCCATGTGTAGAGAGGGAGTTTTGCATGACCAAACTCATGAAAAATGCATGATTACTTTAATTTATGAAAACATCTGTAAATAAGCTAGTATCTCTATTAACATTAGTAATCAAAATGTGACTGACTTAGAGGAAAACTCACTAATGATGTGCTTTCATTAAAACAGGTAAAGAGCAGTTAGGTTTAAACTTGGCTCTTTCTTCTTGTCATGTGGATCTTCTCCAGAAACCCTGCAGTAACGGAATCTGTAGTCAAGCTGTAATTTATTTCACTGCCATGACAGACTTCATGCAGGATGGAGACAGAATTACCAGGATTGTGGTGGAACCCATAGCCAGCGAGAGTTTCCTGTGGAATGGCTATGTTCCAGAAAGCACACAGGTTGAAAATCTTCATGTTATGCTCCGTAAACTGCTGTTAATGAAGCTTCTATTTCAGTTATGATTTTCTGACTCACGCCAAGATTTCTAAGTGGTTGATTTTCCATTGTTTTATTTTCATTGAAAAACTATGTTTTCATATGAATTATTTTTTTCTACATTTTAATACTGCTAAAACTACTCAGATTGCTTAAAAGTATAATAGATTTATTAGAATGTAAACTAATATCACAAGATAAATAATGTGCCGGAGTCTTTTTATTTCCTAATCTAACACGGATTACTGTGTGCTGCTTTCTTTTGAAGATTACAGTAAAGGATCTACCCACTGCCTACTGCTACTCATTTACTGACCCTCACATAATTACGTTTGATGGAAGGTAACCACTGCCTTGCTGCTCTTAATTTTAAGTGTGTTGGGATTTTTTTTGTGGGTGGTTTTTGTGGCCATTGTTTTATTTATTTGCTTTAAATCTGTGCTGGTGATACAAGTTAGCTGTAGTTTTCCACAACTGCACTCTGTACTTTACATTCTTTCTTGGAAAATAAGGATAAATGTACTTTAGTTAGTAAAAGTTTGCCAGTCATAATGATGTTTGCAAAATTTGTGTTTCTAAGTGCAAGTTTTGGGGTGTGGCAGGAGAGTGAAGCAAAAGAACCGTTTCTTTTTTAGAGGAGTACACTGAGAGCGGAGGGGTTGCTGTACAGTCTGTTGACTAGGAAAGATAGAAATGTTATTAAATATGAACAGTGATAAAATAATTGATGAGGCAAAACTGCTTTAATGCCATGGTGTTTCCAATCTACAGTGTAGTTTCCCTATTTCTGGGTGTCAATATCTGAATCCTGTAGGGCTCAGGCTGCCAGAAGCTATTTGCTGCCTGTGTACCATTGTGCCGAGTTCATTAATAGCATTGAAAGCCACGTAATCACTGCTGTCAGTCGCATATCACTGACCTTCTTTCTGAAGTGAAGACCCTCCCTGCTCTGTGTTTTATTGCTCTTACTGCATGGATGTACTGCTCTAGAGACACAAAGGTTGAGAAGTACCCTCCCTCTTCCCTGTCAAAAACACTGTTAAAAAAAATAATCAAAGAAGTGGCAGTAGTTTCATGGTTATCTTTCCATTCACAACCATTGCCTACAGATAGTTGGCTCACAATCCTTTTTTTATTCCTTATTTTTCTGCTGTAAAACAGGTCTAATTATTTTTTATTATTTTTTGTGTGCGTGTGTGTGTGTATTGGTTTGTGGGCTGTGCTGTTTGGTTTTTCTGATGCAGGAAAATGAGTTGCAGTGTCAAAGTTCTCCCATTAGAAATCTCTTTTAAGCTAAATCTGTGCCATGTGGCGACGCAGTTACTTTATACCCAAAGTCATATCACACACTGTTTTTTTGGTTCCAGGCTCTATGACAATTTTAAGACAGGAACGTTTGTTCTCTACAAGAGCACCTCACGAGGTTTTGAAGTTCACGTTCGCCAGTGGGACTGTGGAAGTCTTCTCTACTCAGCATCCTGTAACTGTGGCTTTGTGGCCAAAGAAGGAGGTGATATAATAGCATTTGACATGTGCAGTGGTCAACTACACCAGTCACGGCCACATTTATCTGTAATAAATAGAGACACAACAGCAAGCAATGTCAGAATCACTGAATCCTACCTCGGAAGAAAAGTAACAGTAAGTAGTAAATAATTGCTTGGAGGCATAATGGATATCTCAGCAATTATTTTTCACAAGTGCACACTGACTTCTCTACTAAAACATGGTTTATTTTCTGTAATTAATCTATAGCATAGGGTTTATTTTATATTTGTAGTCCTTTGGACGGTGTTTCGCTTGTAAGTGGAAGATATTGTCGTCAAAACCAAGGATGTGTCATCACACATACCTTTTAGAACCATGGTGTTAATTATAGTGTGCAAACCTTGGGTGGAAGGTGCAGTTTTCAGATTCGATATGCACTTATTTAGCAGCCCCGATGCTCCAGCAGGAGATCTCTGCGTGCTCTGTTTTGTTCATGGCAGTGTCGTACAGGAAGGCTGTGCGTGCAGATAATTAAATGTTCCAAATGACATCCACAGAATTAGAAGGAAGACGGTTTCCGTCGAGTTTGTGGCCCTCAGATAAAACATTCACGTTTGCTTTATTAATTTCCTCTAGCTTTTCTTTTGTAGATAGAGTTGCTGTAGGACTCCACTGAACTTTAAATGAAGCAGAATGTTAAAATGAAGCCCTCAGCTGCTCTTTAATCACTCTGTTGGTCTGGAAGGCAAGAAATAAAAACAGATACACCTTTTCACCTTGGGTTTGGCTATTGGTATCAGACTATTTTAAATATTTAACTTTTATCTGAAGCACTTAATCTGAAGACCTAGGAAATGATATTAAGATACCATTAGGCAATAGAGAAATTAAAAGGATACTTAGGAACCAGAAAAATTAGGTGACTTGCTCAGATACGTGCAGCAAGTTAATAATAGAAAACATTTAAACTTGCTGCAGATTTTGTTCTTGAGAATTCTACTAGTTCTTTCAAGAGATTGTAAAGTTGCCTGAAATTAAATAGTGATTATTTGAGGCTATTCTGAGCTATCTAGAATGTTTAGGATCAGCTTCGCAGGTGGAAATTGACCCTGTATTGAGCTACCAACACAAGGAATTGTGTAGCTGACAAAGGGAAATTTGAGAAAGGTGCTGCCAAAGAGTCTGTTCCTATTACCAGAATCATCCCTTTCCATATGCTGGCATTTGAGGAGTCAGCAGCCCAGCTGATTCTGGTTTCTCTGTGGTTTTGCCCTTGCTGACTTTCCACACTACAGCTGCTAATGATGGATGAAGCCTACAGACCTGCAGCGCACCATCTAGCTGCCTGCTAAGGTTGAGATTTGTAGGGTTTCTAATTACATGGCTTCAGAGGAAGAAGAAATAATGAAACATGTCTGCTCCAGAGTAGTTTGAGCAAGAACTCAATGGGATATCTGTGCACACCTGGCCTTTTCCCGTTGTTCCATGCCAACAAGCACACCTGGCTTTATTAGGCAAAACAGAAACCATGTTTTTCATGGTGATATCATCAATCTCTTTTTCAGGTTTCGTTTTCATCTGGAGCTTTCGTTCGTGCTGATGTGAGCGAATGGGGAATGAGCATCACGCTCAGGGCACCCAGTTCAGATTACAGACATACCCTGGGACTCTGTGGCACCTTTGATGGCAGTGCAGAGAACGACTATCACACTGCCAGTGGGGTGGAAATCCCAAACCATGCTAACCTTCCTTTTTCTTTTATTGAGGAATGGAGGTAACAAAATCTTTCTGTTTCAATCAAAAGTCATCATTTTTTGGTTCAGCTTTTTCTTGCACTCTCAAAAACTTGATAAAATAATAACAAAAAAATCTTCCAGCGGTGGAAAGCTAATATTAGAATGCCATCATTACATTCCATAGCTAATTTCAGAGAAAAGTGACACTAAAGTGCTAAATTAGTATTCAAGTTGTATGATGTATGATTCAAGTTGTGGCTGCCCCATCCCTGGAGGGGTTCAAAGCCAGGCTGGATGGGGCTTGGAGCAACCTGCTCTGGTGGGAGGTGTCCCTGTCCAGGGCAGGGGCATTGGAACTCAATGATCTTTAAGGTCCCTTCCAACCCAAACTGTTCTGTGATTCTATGTAGGATTAGTTTAAGTAGTTTCTGGACAAAGTATCAAGATATATAGCAAATACCTACTCTTCTCAAGTACTCTATTATAAATTACTCCCATGGTTCTATGATATAACTCGTCTCTAAATACAGCTGTGTGCTGCAGATTCTGTGGTCTGTGCTGTAGTGTTACTCAACAAAAAGAAAAACGTTGATGCTGTGCTAAAACAATGAAAAATAGTTCAGACGCAGCTTCATCTTTTCCTTTCTTCTCTAGAATTTCACCAGGAGACAGCTTGTTTGACAAGACACCTGCTTCTTTAACATCCTCTAGAAAAAGAGTCTTCTGTGACTGCACACATGGAGATGCTGGATTATATCGATCAGTAAATAAACTGGACGTGGTTTCTCACTCAGAGCTTCCTCTGTCTTGTAAAGAAAGTGAAAATGGTAAATTTCTTTCTTTGATACCAGGCCTGGATGTCACTGCTGAGTATCTCGGTCCTGTTGATGTTGTCAGAGGCTTAAAGAAACGTTCATCTGCACATGAAGCGGACTCATCTACACTCCTGCGGAGGGAGGATAATCAAACCCAACTTCACAAATCATCACTAACAAACACACGTGTCTCTGCAGCCTCAGTGGGAAATACTGGTGTAAAGAGAGAAGGAACTTCAAGCTCAGGCATAAGAAGAAATTCTCCCCGTTCCAGTACCCGTCTTCACAAAAGTCAGTCTGTTACGAGTAGGGGGAAGCGCCAAAATTATTACGAATACCATCCCCTATTTCACTTCCAAAGTCTTAGCCAAGCAGACCTAGAGGGATATAGTTATTTTTTCCCAGAGGATCATGCCACTGACACAGACCAGAAATTTCTTCCTTCATGGCCCACACCTTCTGGCCTCACTGAGTCCAGCACTTTATTGCTGTGCCAGCAGGCAATAGCTAATTCCAGCATAGGAAGGTCTTGTGGTGGCCTTCTTGGCCGGCGAATAGAGGATGCCATCGACATGTGTGTTAAAGATTTGCTGCTGAAAGATGACCTCAGTTGGGCAGAAGCTTCCTTAGCTCTTCTAGAGAATGAATGTGAGAAAAGACTGTTAGAAGAAATAAATTACAACCGAGAGCAGCTTGAAGGGTCAGTTGACAACCTATTTATTGCATTGAAGTGTCCCAGTCTCTGCAGTGGAAATGGGGAATGTACAGAATGGGGCTGTGCGTGTTTTCAAGGCTACAGCTCCTATGACTGCAGCGTACTGTCTGGTAAGTGGAAGAAAAGAAAATGAGATTTACTTAAATGACGTTCTCAATGTTTCTGCAGCGTACATTTATTTTCCTGCCTTTCTCTTGTACTTTTATATGCTGACAACGATTCCCTGAGGTGGTCCTGTTTGTTATCCGGCAATTTAGTTCCAGTTTAGTAGAGCCATAATTTTCTAATTTTTTATAGTCTGTGTTATTTCTCTTATTAACTGTTAAGTGGGATGTTTTTGATGATGTTTCATCTCTGTAAGGTGTTAGATATGCGGGGACCAGAACAGGCAGTGAAGAATAAAGAGGTGCAGCAAACAGAGCTGAGAAGGTTTGGATGTGGTTGGTTTTGTTTTTCCCAGTATGTAAAACATTCAGTAAAAATTCGATTAAGCATGTACGCTGGAAAATATGAATAATACGACAAAAATCAAAACCCTTTCAAAGCAAGGCAATGGTGGTTTTGTTCTAGTGATTCATTTGAAAGCAAACAGAGAAAGAGGTAAGAGAGTAATGAAAAGAAATACTTTATTCCTCCTGAAGTCAAATATACTTGTTTTGCTTCATAAAAACTATTTTTGAGTGTTGTAATATTTGACAGTTCATCTCCTGAAATAATTTCCACCTGAGATATTTTTAAACCTTTAAACAAAGAATTCCTATTATAAAATACTGTATAACTGTAACCTTCTCAGTTCCTATTACTAGGGCCTACGTTCCATTTAAATTTTATTTTGCAAAATGTGATGTAAAGAACCATAGATGAGAAAGCAAAACACGTATTGGCAAGTGCTTTGTTACTAGATGAATGTTTTCTCTCTTTTTTAATACTAAATTTTCAAAAGTAGATTTTAAAGTCAAGGCTAATTTTGGAAATAAAAAATGTTTCTGCCTTTCTTCAGCTGTGTGTGGATGTTACTGTTTGCATAGTTTTCTTACTTTTCTATTTAGATCTAGATGGATATAAATAGAAAGCTTTTAAATAGATAGTTATATACGTTTGTATTTTATATATTACAAAAAAATATCTATAAAAGCATAATTTTCTTAGTTGGAGAGATAAATAAACATATTGCTTAATGTGGATGCACATGAATGAGTTAATATACTGATGTTCATGGTCTAATCTCTGCTTCAAAGACCAGGCTCCCGAAGTCACCGAGCTGGAGAACGCTGGGCTGTGTGATATCCGCCAGTACGACTGCACCTCAGTGAGGGCTTTTGGGCACAGCTTCAGGGAGTCACTGAATCTGAAATGTGAAATTATCAAACTGCAGGTAGGTCTCCTTGAATAGGAACAATTACATTTTGAACTTCTCAGAGAAGAAGGGGGAAAAAATGTCAAAGGTATTGTTCGTTGATGTGGGTACAACCCAGTACTTTAGCAGGAGCTAAAAGCAGAGGCACTCAGTGCTTTGCGGCAGACACTCAAGTCTCTGCAAGATTGCCATTTCCTCCCTGATAAGAGAAACACAAAAACATAATGGGAATGTTCAGCGGCCGAGAGGGAAATAACAGCACATGGCAGCTATCCATCAGAAAAGGGCAAGGGTAGCCCTATTAGTAACAACCAGAACAGCATCGTTCAGGTTTTTTAGAGTGCTTATGGAGAGGAATTGAAGCACCACTTCTTTCAAAGAGGACAGTGAGGTTAAAGACATTACTAGATTTCTGTCTGGAATCTAATGCTTGAAATAGCCCTTTTATAAACATAATAAATCTGTTATGAAAAGAGAGGGGCATTTTGAACGTGCTGTCCATTTCCCTGGGGTAGAATGTGGCAGCTATTTCATGATATATGTCAGCTCTGTAGCCCAGGTTTGACCAGGAGATTAAAACTGTCGCACTGTAAACTAAGGAATTCAATGGGAAAATTTTGTTCTTGATAAAAAAAGTTCTCCTTAGCTAGTTCCCGCCGATGCTAAAGTTATTTTGACAGATGAAGAGGTGCTGGCTGTAGATTTTTCTTAAACACAACATGCATCCACTCATCTGCAAGTTGGCTCGAAATGATAAAGTCAAGAGTAAGTTTACACTCCATTAGGTTAAAAGACTTTTATAGCGAGCTGACAGTGAAGCAATTATTGGGAGTTCACTTATCACAGTTTGAAATGTCTCAGTTTTAACTCGTGGCAAGATATTCTGCTATAACACCCTTTGTGGTCGTGTATTTGGCTCCCAACTACAAAAATGTTCTATTTAATCACTTTTATTGATGATCTTCTCATCGACAAGAGCAGGATTAGAAAATGACTGCTGTTATCTGTAGCTGAGGAGGAAGCTGAGAATTTTTACCTTGAAAATACAAAAGAAAGGAAGTTTGTTGGTTCCTTTTGTTTTGTTCAGTTTTGTTTGTTTCATTTTCAGTCCAGAGTAATAATGACTTTATGCAACAGCCAAAGAGTATAGATGTCCACAGATTTTAACACAAAGTTTAAATCATCAGAATTTCATAGAAGAGCCTTTTTGGCTCTTTGGCACTGAGTTTCTTATTTAAAAAAATAATAATTCACTTTTGGAAGGTTAAATCAAATCTATTGTCTGTGGACTGTCCTACCACGTTAGGAAGGATGTAGTCTTGCCCAACATGCTGGAAGAGGTGACTGAGAGTGTTCTGTATCAAAGGACCTCGCAGATGCAGGACTACTATATATCTCTCGGTAGAGGTTTGGATAGGTCGTGGGCAAGGAACCTGTCATTAAACAGATCCAGAACTTACTAAGATTTTTGTAAAGGATTAGAGCATGTTCTGCCTCCCCAGAAAGAAAATACAGTTTTAGTTCCTTGTTGTTTATGATGAACTGCAGAATTAGTTTTTCTGTGAACCTAATGAGCTAGAATGCTCGTAGATGTAAAGGGTTTTTAATTGTTTTCTGAAAGGTTATTATATTTCTGAAAAAAATGAGCTGATCTTGCCTCCATCAGTCCTTCAGTCAAATAGCATTATCATCCCATGTCTGTTACCTTCAACTCTCAACGTGAATCCTCAGATGACTTGTCCATGCTTCAGTTCAGAAGAAAAGTCTACAGGGTTAATGGTGTAATCTATTGGCCTGTGCAGGGGCTTAATGGCTAATTACCAGTATTCCCCCAACACCTGGACTGATACCTGAGCCCTGCCAAAAACCTTATCTGTTCCTTCAACTAAAGCTTGTCCTCTCCAGGGAGCAGAGATGGGGAGGGACAGAGGCACTTACACGTTAGATCAGTGCTGTTCAAGGATCACCTACTGCTTAACCCTCCCATTACTCTCCAGCTGGAAGAACCACTTGTCCTTGGTAACGCAGTGCCAAAGGGCCATGTGGCAGTAAGGACTTCTCTGCCTTTTCTTCCACCGTGGCAGGCTTAGATAGAAATCTATGTGTGCAAATAATGCATTTAATATTTTCCACTGTATTTTACTCCAGAGATATTAGACTCATTCAAACACTGTATAAGATGGGGGTGTTTTTTTTCTCTGATGAAAATATTTTTATAATGCATTTCACTGAAAAACAGATTTTCTGCCTTAACATTTAGTATAGCAATGGGCAGTGGATTTCTGGAGAACCTCTAACAATGCCAGCTGCCTTCCAAAATGCCAGGACTGTTGACTGCCGGTTACCCAATGATGGCCAGCAGCCTGATCTCACGGATCTGGTTGATGATAAACCCATCGCCCGCTGGCAAATAAAGGTACTCACAGATATTCTATTATCATGACAATGTATTACATAGTTATTTTCCTCCTTTCAATGGTATTAAAAGTGGAACTCAGCTTGCTTACCTCGGGTCTCAGTTTCATCACCCTTAGGTGATGATCTTAATCTAAGTACTGAGTGCCATTTGAGAGCATTCTCCTGCAAGGGGACTACAGAGGAACACGTTCTTCAAGAGTGGAAGTTCAAGGCCAGGTAGTTCCTCTAGAGGATTTCAAATTATATTAGGCACACTTAGGAGAAAATTGAGTTGAGCCCAGTCTGTGTGTATGAAACCCTGAGAAATCTGAGCTCTCACACACATCGAGTCGATAAGGTCAACAGAGCCTACACACTCTTCAATTTACCCTAAAGTAGACACCTACACGTGGTTGGTCAAATATCTGCCTGGATTAGTGGCAAGAATGATTAGATTTCTGATGACTATTAGGAGAGTTTAAACAGCTCAATGCAGCTGTCTGTCAGTGAGCTGAAGCTGATGCTGGCAGTTCACGCTGGTGATACATTGACATCTGCCTTAGTTAATCCGTGTTTCCTGTCCACCTTGCAGATTTCTAATGATGGATTCATTTATAGCAACTCTAAAACAATGATACTATATGATGGAGCCTGTCAGACATGTGAGCCACAAGAACCCGTGTTATGTACGTTAAAGGTACGTATTTCATTACTCTCTATGTTTGCTTCGAAAATACAGGGGGAAAAAAATCCAGAAAAATCAGCAGAACTTACCCTGTTCTTTTTTCCAACAGTGATTTTCCATGCACAGAACTAATAAGCACATAAAGAGAAGTTGGGATGAGGCAACTTTGAAATAAAAAAAAATCAAATCAAAAGCACTTAATACAATGCACAAATAAACCCAAACATACTCTTGGTTATTTAGACTTAAAAGCAATGTTAGCTGTTTAGTGGAAGTGCAGAATAGATATGATTTTATTTGACAATTAACAAATTCATCCAGATTTGCTGTTTGATAACCAAAAGTTAATTAATCATGTTGTCATTTCTCTAAAAGGAGAAAACATGCAACATAGATGGACTCTGTTATGGTGAAGGCGACACCAACCCAAACAGCCCTTGCTTACTCTGCAGACCTGATGTATCAAAGTTAACTTGGTCGGTTGTTGAAAGTAAGTTCTAAATAATTTGGGTTTGGGGTTTTTTTTAATAGCAAGAAGTTGGAAATCTACTAAGTTTTTTAATCTATGGAAATATCTAGTGAAATATTAAATTTAACCAGTGAAGTGTTTCACTTATAAGCTTAGTACTGACTACTTTTAGCTTGTAATTTGATATTGGTTTTCATCTGACATTTCTCCTCATTTCTGAAAATGGTATTTTGTTTTACAGACATATACATGTACAAATCAGGCTTTTTACTTTTTCTTTCTTGCCCTGCCCCTCCCCAGTAGCCATTACAAATATCTAATGAAAAGTAACAGCTCTCCACCTAATTAGCACTTTGAAGTCTTTTGATAATTGGCATATCTGCGTCTACCAAATGTTTGTCTTCAGCCTTAGAATAAAAGGAATTTTCCAACAAATGTCTCTGATACCAACCAAGAACACAAACTGATTTAAATGGCATGTCATATTTATTAGCTACCTAATATTTGGATGGAATCCACATCGATGGCATAGGTACATGGCTTAAACTAATACTTGAAAGTATATCCAAGGCTGTCATAGTTTAGTCCAGTTAGAAACCATGCTACGAGAAGAAGACCCTAGTCTTTATTTTCCTCTTCATAGTACAAAGTCCTAGCCTAGAAGTCGTAGCTCTTTTGGCTCAGACTAAGACTTAGCAGCACCTAAGTTTTTTGTGTGGTTGAAATCCTTCCGAGGAGCAATGAGCGGAGAACTTACTCCATCACCTCACGCTCAATTTTGCCAAGATGATAGTCCCTGCAGCCCATTCCCAGGTCTTGCTTAAAGATGTCTGTTCGTTTGTTACAGGAAATACCAATTAACTCTGAGCTTTATGGCTTCCTTTCCTTTCATCTGCAAACTATTTCTGCATAGTAAAAATACAGCGGTTAAATTCGATAAATTCTCCATCCTTTCTGTGTATAGATGCACTGTATCTTCACAAGCTGTTGTGTGGTATAAACAATTTCTTGATTACATTGTTACTGTTATAATGAAAATATGTTTTTCCTGTGCCATTCAACTGGCATTAGAATTTAAGAGAAATAATTACATGTGACTTCCTTAATGGAAAGATATGCTCCTTTTAATTATTTGTAACTATATTGCAACTGTTGCTTAAAAGAGGAAAATATCTCCTTTGTTACAGACAACCAGCCTCCAGTGCTTGAAACTTTTCAGGGTATACTACAGACTTTTTATGGAGAAGATTTTGTGTATCAGTTTTCGGCTTCAGATCCAGAGGGCTCTGCTATTCATTTCACATTGGATTCTGGTCCAGAAGGTGCCAGTCTTTCCCCTTCAGGTCTCCTTTTGTGGAAAGCTGTGTCAATAAATCTCCATAAATTAACATTTTCTTTGACAGATGACTGCAATGCGAAGACTAAGGTAGAAATAGAGGTAATGAGTATTACAGTAAAATGACACTACTAGTAAGATATCTAATTGCAAAACTCATTGCTAGTTCATTAAAAGAAGAAAACTGTCTTATTGGGAATGTCTTGTAGGTCAGTGTAAAACCATGTGATTGCCTCAATAACGGCTCGTGTGTGACAAACCTTAATTTCCCACCTGGAAGTGGAAGATACCTGTGCGTGTGCATGGCTGGATTTGAAGGTGATCTCTGCCAAGTGAACACTGATGACTGTAAACCTAACCGGTGTGGTATTGGCAGATGTGTGGATGGAATAAACAGCTATTACTGTGAATGTCCACCCGGGCTTCAAGGTAAATTGCGGTTTTATTTACCTATATTTACCTACATTTAGTGATACGTAGGAATTTCTGGTTTTACATCTACATTTTTCTTTTTTTAATTTTTTACTGTAAATAGCTTACTGTTAGAGCGTGAAGAAAGTTTATGGCCTTGTGATAAAGTTATACGATGTACTTGAAGATTTTTTTTCTTGCATGAATGCAAGGGTCATTTCTATTACAAGAGCAAATCTCTGCTGCTCTGCTCTGCAGAGGTGAATGTGGTGAGACATAAGAGTGGGATGAGTTTGGTGACAGCGTGATTCCTCCTGTGCCTGCAGGTGAACGTGCAGTCCCTCACAGCCCATCTTCTCCCTACTCTGCAATAAGCAAGATATTTAAGATGAAAAAATATGACTAAAAACCCTGGTCAGCTGTACTTATTAGACGTACTGAAATACTTTATGGCACTTATTACATGTCTTTTTTTTTTTTTGTATTTCAACACCTGTGTACATTCTGCTTTCATCTTGTACAAATACCCTCTCAAAGCCTAGTGACACAGCATTATAAAAAAATAATCTGTACTTCAATGCAGGTAAAAATTGTCAAGGTGATGTAGACGAATGTGTATCCAGCCCTTGCTTCCCAGGAGTATTTTGCTTCAATACTTTTGGTTCTTACTATTGTGGTCCCTGCCCAAGTAATCTGCAAGGAGATGGGAAGTCATGTTATGGTAAAATAATCTGTTTTTCAGATGAATGCTGTTGTCTTTCTGTAACTCAAATAAAATATCTTTGGTTGTGCTTCATGTTTCTAACAATAACTCGAGAGCTCTTTTCAGTAGTCAGCAAAACAGGAGGGTGTCTCAGTGCTGGTGGCTGGGACAGAATCTCAGGTGATGACAACATTAGGCTGCATTGGGTCATGTAGTTGTAAAATGCTTTTTCGGGTGACTAGAAAAAGTACATACAGAATACCCCAATTCTTTTATACCAAAGCAGAATGCAATGAAATGGTTTGGGGTATTTTTCTGCATTATTTTCATAATATGAGCTATGATTGATAAAGTAAGTTTTCTATTGGATTGCTTAACATGGAACTCTTGACCCACGTCAAGGCACCTGACAAATAAGATGACCAAACATTTATTTATGATGCAATTACTGAGTAACTTGTACTTCTAAAATACTTTATTGAGAACTATCAAGAAAGGTTTTTACTCTTTTTCTGCTTTTTGAATTTTGAGTTATTTTTATCTACTAAAAATTTAACTCTGCTTGTAATTTATTTGCAGATGAAACTAACTACCAATGTGCCTTCACACCTTTTGTTTTTAGAAAGCTTCAAAGACACTAACGTTGAGAGAAAGTATTCCACCGAAGAAATCGGAGGGAATAAAGGTGATTTTTTTCATTAAGAAAATGGAATTTCTGATTCACATACTGATAAGAATATAGCTGGCAAATAAAGATTCCAGTCAGTTTTATGTTATTCACTTTAATTTTTCAGTTTGACTCAATTTAATTCATTCCTGGGGCTGTAGTATGATCTGAAAAATGAGACTGAAATGGCAATATCAACAAATCCCTCACTCAGTCAAGCCATTTTATTGACAGTGTGATGTACGATGTTCTTGCTGTTGCCTTTTGTTTTTGTGAGTAACCACTGACATGAGATAGGTAACGTGGGATAGGGACAGGTGTTTTATGAGATAAGTGGAAGTTTATGGCATTATGTTGAATGCCATTTTCCTCCTTTAACTCAAAAGAAAGGTGAAGGATGTGGAAGTGAACATCTCAATTCCAAAACCTCATAAATGCCGTTGCTGGTACTTCCAGCTCTGTGCCTGCTGGGGCTTTGTTTATGGGAAATGGTGGTATTCTTTATTTTCCCTTTATCTCTGAATTGTTAGTAGGGGAGGAGGAAAACTCCCTCCCTCCACTGCCAGTGCTGGATAATTCTTCATCAGCTGCAATATGGTTTGCTTTTCAGCAGTGGAAGACAGCACTGCAATAAAATTCAGTCAAGTTTAGCCTTTTGTAGACCATTTTCTAGTACTGATCCAAATGGAGTTAGGGACAGGTCTAAGGCCAGAATAGATAGGGCTTGAAGCAACCTGGTGTGGTGGGAGGTGTCCCTGCCCGTGGCAGAGAGGTTGGAACTTGATCTTTAAGGTCCACTTCAGAGTTCAGCACCTATTAGCCAAGACATTCCTCACCCTCAGAAGAAAAAGAAAGTCTCATAACGTTCCTGTACTTTCTCCCCCTTCTTTCTTTCTTTCTTTCTGATGTGCTGTAGGTTTTCAACAGACATCCTTTGAGAAGGCTTTAAGCATCTCAAGCTATATTCCCAGTTCTACAGATGTCCATGAGAGACTGGTTTCTACACAAATGGTCGGTAGCAGCACTCCACCAACCTCCTCTGTACAAACAATCACCACTTGGAAGTCGCTAAGTTCTCAGAGAAGCTCTTCTGTACAATCTGCTGTTACTGGAAACGTTGCTCATTCTTTTGGTACCATCAGTGGTCACCTTGCTAACGTGGAAGAGAGTTCTTCAACACATGCTGCAGCACCTGAGAAGAAAACAAGGGTGCAAGCTGACTTTGAGACCAGCAGGAAGACTCCTCCTGGCAGCAGAACAAATATAAGCAAATGGCTTTCTCTGCCGAGCAAAGTCTTTAAAGGTGGAAACTCTCACAGAGTTCAGCACCTTTTAGCCAAGCACAAAGCGAGCCCTTTACCTTTTGTCCTTGTGGAAGCCACTGTCCCACCAAAACTGCTTCCTGAGGAACTGAGTGAGATAGTGGTTCCTAAGGCAGTGACCTGCACTGATTTGCCCTGTTTTCCTGGTGTACCTTGTGAGCCAGCTCAGGACGGAACCATCAAGTGCGGCCGGTGTCCTTATGGTTATTATGGAGATGGCTTCACTTGCAGAGGTGTGTCCAAGAACCGCACTTTGCAGAAAAGAATCTTGTGACATCATTATGATGAAATACGTTGTTACCGTGTGATCGGTGAAATGTAGAAAATATTGAATTCTCTCATTTTCATTATTAATATTGGCAGAGCTTTTAGTTGTGTGGATGCACTCAGAAATATTTTTTCTGTCGTGTCTCGGGCTCCTCACATAGGGGCAGGGACCCATTGGGTTCTCTGTGATCTGCTCATTGTGGCAGGCAAGACACAACTGTGCCAAAATGCCACTTTAAATTTCCTTATTTCTTTTTCTTGTTTCCTTCACTGCCTTCCAGCAAGATGCAGACAAGCCTGTGGCAAAAATATGGAGTGTATGGCACCCAATATTTGCAAATGCAAGCCTGGTTACGTTGGGTATAGCTGTCAGGCTGGTGAGTATGGCATCTTGATTTAGCCTGCGGTAACTCATTTCCACAGATCCGTGGTTTGAAGATCACTGTTGATTTATTTTATCTATTTTTGCACAGCTCTCTGCAGACCCGATTGCAAAAACCGTGGGAAATGCATTAAGCCCAATGTTTGTGAGTGTCTGCCAGGATATGGTGGCTCCACTTGTGAGGAAGGTAAATAGAGTATTTTTCACATTTGAAGCCCTGAGTACCCAAAGGGTGCTGTAAATAAGTTCTGTGACTGTTCATTCTAACAGCAGAGAGGTGTGTTCCTTTGACTTAGACAGAACTCTACCCTGTTTTTTGCGATACATGCAGTAGATGTTGTTTGTGATTGGATATTCCTTAATTCAGCTTTTGCAGCAAGTAAAGGAATTCACCAGTGCACGCAGATGCCTCTAAACTAAACACTCCCCAAGTCCTCTCTGGAAATTGTCTCAGATTTCTTTTCTTCAGGGTGACCACCACCGTTGGCACTTCTTATTACTTACTCTTGTCAAAAGGCATTGCATACGTGTCATTATTTTATTTCCAGTTCTTTGCTCCCTGTCAATTTTTAACATTTCCCTCTTTCCAAAGCATAACCAACTGACTCGTGCATCTTTTTGGAGGTGTTTTCTTAAACAGCGTAATTCTGTGTCTGCAGCACATTGTAACCCACCCTGTCAGAATGGAGGCACGTGCCTGGCCAGAAATCTCTGCACCTGCCCATACGGCTTTGTGGGACCAAGATGTGACACAAGTAAGCAAAAACACCTAAGAGAAGAACAGGGAACGTTCCTCTTGTTTGTCAGGAGCAAGAAAGCAAATTATGGCTTAAATTTTTGATGCACTCTTGTCTAATGCCAGCAAACAGCATTATACCTGTGCCTCTTCGAAGGCTCCCATACTGGGGCTTTTTGAACATTATGTATTATTTGCATGTAACTTTGAAAACATAACATACTATAAAAATTGCAAATAGTTTATTATTTATGATTCACGAATATGGAAACCTTGAGGGTGATACTACCTTTAGAACAAACGCAGATGTTTAATATGACCTTAGAGCTTTTGACCTTATAGCATCTTAAATTGGTGACACTGGGGTACATTCAGAAGTTGGGATCAGTGAATAGCGAGTCAGAAAAAATTGGGAAACTGAGTTCAGAACCGCATGATGGGGTCTTTCTTTCATTTTTTTAACCTGGCATAGAAATTGGAAAATTTGCTGTGATTGTAGCTGAAAGATTGCAATTAGTTAGCTAGTCTCACATAAATTATCTTTAGTATGTCAAATTCTACACGTTGCAATTTGGCTACTCCAAATTTTCAGTGGACTTCATACTGGTAACTTTTATCATACAGAGTGCAAATGCAGGTGTGCTGTGTATGTGTCATTCACCTAAATGTGCTGCTGCACAATTACTGACCCTGAATTGAAAAAGTCAATTGTTTGTCTCCTCCGCAAACCCCAGAACTCTTCATTCTCTTTTTTTTTTTTTTAATTCTAGTTTCAATGCAATTTAAAAAAAAGCTTTTTTTTTCAATGCAACTAAAAAGAAAACTTCAGCTGCAATTGCTGAAGTGATAGAGGAGGACACCTGAGTGAACTTTCTTGAAGTCCATCAAACCCATCATGTAACATGGTCCATTTTTCTCTTAGTATTTTATTTCTTTTTTTATTTTTTTCTTTAATTTATTTGAGGTTTTCTAGATTTTTAACACTGAATATCACCAGGCCCTGGATAATTTAGTGGAAAGATATTTTATTTACTTTTATAGTCTGGTGTTAGCTTTTTATGGCTTTGAGACTGGATTAATCTAATCAGCAATCCCTGTTCTACTAGTGGGATTGTAGGTCATTTCCAGTGCTCATATTTACAAAAGAACTGAAAAATGAATCCAGCATAGTTTTTAACATATCTCTTTCCCTCTCTCTCCATCCACCTCCAAACCTTTCTCCTCCGTTTTTTCCCAACATCCTGCATGGCAGTGGTTTGCAACAGGCACTGTGAAAACGGTGGCGAGTGTCTTACTCCAGACATCTGCCAGTGTAAACCCGGGTGGTACGGACCGACCTGCAGTACAGGTAACACTCCTGTGACTTCCACCTTCCTGGAAGAGCCTCCTTGGGACCTCCCAGAGTTGGAAATTTGGAACCGTGTGGCTGAGACAGCAGCGATGTCTCTGCATGTTGGTTCCGGTGCCATCAGCACCCTTAGAAAGTCTAATGTTGATCCTAAAATTTTGGGTAAAGATTTTATGTGAATGGAGGAAGTCTTTTTTCAGTGGCACAAGTGGGAACAAACTTGTGCATAAAAAGTTCCATACAAACGTGAGGAGGAACTTCTTCACTCTGAGGGTGGCAGAGCCCTGGCAGAGGCTGCCCAGAGTGGTGGTGGAGTCTCCATTTCTGGAGATATATAAAACCCACCTGGACACGTTCCTGTGGGACCTGCTCTGGGAGGAGGTTGGACTAGATGATCTCCGGAGGTCTCTTCCAACCCCTACAATTCTGTGATTCACTCTGGTGCTACCTACAGTTGTCTGAGGTGTTTGAATTCCTGTCCTTGCAACAGAAGTACCAATTTTAGAGACGTTGTTTGGATGTCATGCTTGCTTCCCACTCTTCCTGAATCTGTTTCCACAGCAATGTGTGACCCTGTGTGTCTGAACGGTGGTTCCTGTACTAAGCCAGATGTTTGCCTCTGTCCACGTGGATTCTTTGGTGCCCAGTGTCAGAATGGTACTTTTATTGTATTTTTTTCCTTCCCCCTCCCCCCCCCTTCCTCTTAGCTGCCATTATGAGCAAACATGTGAGAAAATATTGTTATCTTTTAACACTAAACTCACAGTCAAGTCACGTACCTGAGAAGTGGTGCACAATCTATAAAAGAAATCTAAATTTATTTAGATAAATCTGTAAAATTTATTTGAATAATCTGTAAGAATCTCTCCACAGAGATTACATTATTTTTTTAGATTTTATGGCTGGTTCAGTGAATGCCCAAAGAGAAGGAAACTCAAAACTTACCTTGTCTTCTACTCAGCTTTTTGACCAGTTTTTTGAACTTTTCAACTAATTCTATTGCATGTTATGTAGCTCTGGTTACTCATGTACAAATGCAGTTGCCAACCTTGACATCTTTTTATCTGATTTTTATCTTTACTATTGATGTAGGAACCAATCCACATTAATGCTATTTTTACAAGACAGGCCTGATAGTGCTGAATGCCTGTACAAGCTGTCAGAATTTGTGTTGGACTTTTGTTTCCTAGAATTATATCTCAAACTAAATGCAAACTACAGTCTTTTCCTCCTGCTTTTATCTTTTAGCTGTCTGCAGCCCGCCTTGTAAGAATGGTGGTCACTGCATGAGAAATAACGTCTGTACTTGTCCTGATGGGTACACGGGCAGAAGATGTGAAAAAAGTAAGCCAGTGCTAAAAACCTTCCAGGATCTGAAACTAATCACTAAATTATTCTGTAATTGGTTAAATATACTAAAGAGCAGGTGATTTTGATTTTTAAGGTGTCTGTGAGCCAAGGTGCATGAATGGAGGAAGGTGCGTAGGGCCGAACGTTTGCTCTTGTCCTTCAGGATGGAGAGGAAAAAGATGTAACACTCGTAAGTATCTTGTAGTTTATAATAGAACCATAACTTAAAAGTAATGTGTGTCTAAAGGACAGCTCTGCCCACACAAGTAGCATGAAGTTAGTGCTAAAGGATTCAAGAATACACGCATATTGAAAAAATTATGGTCTATATTAATACATAATAAATTATTTCATTAAAACCTATAGTAAAATTATAATAAATATATATTAAAATTATAATAAACATATAATAACATTATAATAGATAAATAATCTATTTATTCTCAGGATGGAGGACTAATACCACACACAGGTCTTAGGCTAAACTGTGAGACCAAAATATCTTTTAAATTCTTCTATGGCAAATAATACTTGTTAGTCTCTTAATTCTAAATAAGAAACATCTGTATTTTTGCAAAGAGCTGAGTCAGTGAAGGAAGTTTAATAGAAAGAGAAATACAATGAAAGATTAGAAAACTTAGTGGAAGCAGTAGGAAATGACTGGAATAGAAGATGCAGCCGGCACAAGCTCTTTAGGAAAGGTAGAAGTAGGGCTGTGATGGCGGCAGAACTGTGGGTCATGTTGTACCTCAAAGTTGATGTTGATGGTGCATAAATAAAAGGTGGCATCATGGATAAAAGCAGAGTGTGCATGAAAACCAGCATGAGGGTTGGTGGCAGAAATCCAGCAGATAGTGTTAGTGTCCCCCATAGATACAGGTGTTGATCTGGGCAATGAGCTCTCTAAGTGTGTGGAGGAAAAACATTTTTTTCCCTGTGTTTGTTACTCTCTGTAATTATTGGAAAGTTGTATTAGGAAAAACATTACCCCTATTGACAGGGATGTGATCTTCTTGGACACTGTGAAAGAGAGGATTGATTATCAACCAGTCAGTTAACCAGTAATAGTGAGTTAGATTAATAAACAGGGATGAATGTGCAGAAAAATGGGTCATATGAAATAACTTCGGATCAAATGTTCACAAGTCGATTCACTGGGTGTTAAATTGCATGATAGACAAAAGATTTCTCACTAAAGTGTGGGCTTCTAAGAATGGTAAATGTGGAAACAACCCCAAATACATTCAGTAGTGCAGTATTTCGGGCTTTTGTAGCAACCTGTGATGAATGAGAACATCTCAATGCATGCTCTGGCTGTGGGGCTTTCTGATCCTAGTTGTTGATCCTAGATGGATTTGCAGTGTATTTGATGTGACTTTTGTGTAGCGAAAGCACTCAACCACTCGTAGACATCCTGAAATGTAAATCATAAGTAACAAGGGATGTAACTGAACTCTGTGGTGATGTCTGTGCAGCAATCTGTCTTCAGGAGTGTAAGAACGGTGGGGAGTGTATTGGACCAAGTACGTGTCATTGTCCTCCGCAGTGGGAAGGAATCCAGTGTCAAACACGTGAGTATGATGTGACCTGAAACCTCTTACTTCGGCACCATTGAGCAGCACCTTGGTTGTATTTCAACCCAAATCTGTGTCAAAGGCAGGACAAAGAGTAGAGATTCCTTGGCCCATTCTGAAACCCTCCAGAAGTATATAGAATCATAGAATTCTATAGTTAGTCCAACCAATAACCTAACACTGACAAAAACCATCACTACACCATGTCTCTAAGCGCTGTTTGTACTCATCTTCTAAATCCCTCCAGGGATGGGGCCTCCACCACTTCCCTGGGCAGCCTATTCCAAGGCTTAATAACCCTTTTGGTGTAAAAATTTTCCCTAATATCCAATCTGAACCTCCCCTGGTGCAATTTGAGGTCATTTCCTCTTGTCCTATCACCTGTGACTTGGGAGAAGAGATTGATTTCCACCTCTGTACACCGTCCTTTCAGGTTGTTGTAGAGCAAGGTCTCCCCTCAGCTTCCTTTTCTCCAGGCTGAACACCCCCAGCTCCCCCAGCCTCTCCTCTTAAGTATTCAGATGCATTAAAAACCACCTTACTCATGTCCTTGTCTCAGTTTCTTCCATTCCCCCAGCATGTTCCCAAAATCAGTCTGCCTCAAAGCACAAGGCGGCATGAGAACATGGTTGGTTCCATATGACTTTGAAGTTTCCTTAGACTGAGAGGCGTTTCCCTGTGAAAATACCTAGCAAAAAGCAGGCAGAGTAAGTACCTAGAGATAGCAGCCACTTTTCCTTCAGCGAGTTGTTTTCATGGCTCAACACATCCATACCTCTCTCATTTTAGCTGTGTGCAACCAGAAGTGTCTGTTTGGAGGCAAATGTGTGTTGCCTAACGTGTGCTCCTGTCGTCCTGGTTATACTGGAGTCCTCTGTGGGAAGAAAATTCAGGTATATGTAGAGTCAAAATACCCATCAGGGATGCAGTGGTTTGGGAGTCAATTCCTAGTCCCCCTTTGTTCAGTGATTTTGGTGCTGTGTGTGGGTGCTCTTCCTTTACGTTCATCTTCAACTTCAGGCCACTGTTCACTCCTCTACCTTCTTTTCTTTCAAAAACCTTTTTTCTCTTTTGGTTTCTTGCTGCAGCCAAAATAGCATATTCTGCCCTTCCCATCTTTCTTTTGCTTTTAGTATTTGGCTACATTTTGTCTTTTAATATAAAACTTGTAACGGGACTGCTAGAGGCACAGACATTTTTAGGGAGAAATGAGTAAAAATCAGGGAAGATGGCCATGGTTTAACTTTCATCCAGCCTCAGTTTCTCCCAGTGGAAACTAGTCAGAGTTCAGATCTTTTTATCTAATTTATCAAGTCAGAAACAGAATGCCTGTACTGTTTGTGCTCAGACAGCAGAGAACTACAGATGGAGCAAAAACATTTGAGAAACTGAAACTATTAATAAACAACTTGATAAAATATAAAACTACACATCCTGTAAAAATAAGACTATAATGTTTGCAGTATGGATATCTAGAATGTGCTCTAAAGAAATAAATATTTTTAAGTGTTTTACATAAATATATTCTGCAAATTATGAGTATATTTTTAACCCAGAAAGGAGTGCTGTGTGATATCCTGACCAAAATGCACATTTTCTTAAAGAAGTAAAAAATTTCTATCCACAAATTTAACCTCATGTTCTATTTCTGCATACCAAGAAAGCAGACATTCATTAAAATTGTTTCTTAAACTTTACTTTTGTTAAGTAAACTTTACTAAACTTAAGTTTCTTAAACTTAAACTTTACATAAAAAGAGCCTTCGTCATTAACGTCTCTTTTTATATGTTTTTTTCTCTAAGATACAAAGGCGTAGTGGTTGAAGAGGATTGTGTCAATGAAACAGCAATGCTAGTGCGTGGATGTATGAGACTCTGAAACAGGAAGAATGTTGAAGGCAACAGCAAAGTTATTTAAATGAAAGGAATATCCAGAAGCATTACTTTAAAAGATTCGTAATAGCTGTGAAGTTTGGTGAACTTCAGTGCAACAATCTTGTAATCATTAAAATATACATATATTTCTATTTTTTTGCTACCTCCTGCACCACTCCCCACCTCAGATTCTTCACTGGGCTCATGAATGATGCAAACTCCAAATTCTGCAATTTGCTGATGGAGCCAACGGGACCATTAGATTCCATTTTGGGAACAAAACTGGGAGGGCTTCCAAGCCTGTCTAGGAAAAACAGTGGTGCTTCATCCCTTGTGAACGGTACCTTCCACTTTCAAACATTGTTTACAGAATCACAGAATGATTGATGTTGGAAGGGACCTCTGGAGATCATCTAGTCCAAGCCCCTGCCAGAGCAGGTCCACCCAGGTAGGTCCCACAGGAATGTCTCCAGAGATGGAGACTCCACCACCCCTCATAACAGCCTCTGCCAGGGCTCTGCCACCCTCAAAGGAAAGAAATTCCTCCTCAGGTTTGGATGGAACTTCCTTTCTTCAAGTTTGTGCCCATTCCCTCTTGTCCTGTCACTGTCCACCACTGAAAAAAGATTGGCCCTGTCCTCCTGATCCCTCCCTCCCTTTAAATATTTGTAGGCATTGATAAAATGCCCTCTCAGTCTTCTCCAGACTACAAAGACCCAAGTTCCTCAGCCTTTCCTCACAAGAGAGACATTCTAGTTCCCTCATTATCTTTGTAGCCCTTTGCTGTACCCTCTCCAGCAGTACCCCATCCTTCTTGAACTGGGGAGCCCAGAACTGGACACAGTGCTCCAGATCAAGTTCCCATACACATTACTTGGCTCTGTACTAAAGAAAAAGAAGAACCATTAATTTTATTTTTTTTTTTGGTCTGATATTTGGGTCAGTCTGTTACGCCTCCCACCAAACCAGGTTCCTCCAAGCCCCATCCAGCCTGGCCTTGAACCTCACCAGGGATGGGGCAGCCACAGCTTCTCTGGGCAACCTGTTCCAGTGCCTCACCACCTCCACAGCAAAGAATTTCTTCCTAATATCTAATCTAAATCTCCCCTCTTTCAGCTTAAATCCATTACCCCTCGTCCTGTCACTCCACTCGCTGACAAAGAGTCCCTCCCCAGCTCTCCTGGAGCCCTTTTAGGGACTGTAAGGGGCTCCAAATTTTCCCTGGAGCCTTCTCTTCTCCAGATCTCACAAAGATCTTTGTGCACAAAACCTGGCTAGCAGTTGGAGCTGATGCCTCCCCAGGACTATGCTATGAATACACCAGATTCGAGAAACATTTTTAAAATGCAAACTCACCGATCTTGTGTATTCTCCTATTGTAAAGGGCTCCCATTCCAGATATCAGGGACAGAGGTGCTGTGCTAACGTGAGAGATAACATCTGCCCAGAACACTATTAATTGCACTTTGATTAATAAGTTTGTGTAACTTTCCATTCACAAAACTGAATCAATATATAGATAGCTTTCTTGGATTTCAGGCTGAATAAAGGGTTGGTTGGTTGTATTTTTTTTTTCTTGAACCATAACTTTTAGCATTTCCCATTTATTTTCAGTGTTTCTAAAGACAGAAGTTCTTTCTCTTCCGCTTTCCAAATGCAAACCAAAGCACACCCCGAATTTTACTGCAGTAAAGAATGCATAGTGCTACGCTGTACTATTTTCCAGCAAGCATGTGGAGCAGAAAAATGACTAGCACGTGCAGGGAAACAGCCAGCTACTCCAGAACTGCCCAGTAATTAGGTGATTAGTTGAAACTGTTTCGCTACCCGATCGTCCATCATAGATGTGAAACAGAATTCACTGTAATTAGAAAGCACGTCCCAATAATCGAGCAAAATGTGCTCAGTTTGATGAGAGGCGGGAGCATAGAGCAGGTTTGCGTACAGAGGTTGACAAAGTTGCTCTAAGATCGCATCCTGCAATCTGAAATTAGGCTCCAGAGAATTTAGAGATTTGAAAAGGGAGAAGGGCCGTGAGGAGCTGCCACAGCATTACAGGAACCCACCATCTTGCAGTGGTTCTTAACATATTGTATAGTGAACTTTCTTGCATCATTTCTTTAATTACCAGTCCTGGAAGGTATCTCTGCACATCAGCCACTTACTTATCTGGTTGCACTACAGGTCAGCAGTAATTCCCCCAACTGCAGATTGACTTTGGCCCATAATCTTGAAAAGATCTTTAAAATGCAGTACTAGTGAATGTTTTCTGAAGGAAGGACTCCCATTGCAGAAGATACCACAGATCTTCACAAGGACTCAGTTTCCTACATTTGTATCCACCTTGGCTGTGATTTAAAGAAAAAAAAAAAAA
>VXBW01005460.1:738018-760311 GCA_013400375.1 Thinocorus orbignyianus | reverse complement strand
AAAAAAAAAAAAAACACCACAGGAAGAAACTAGGCCTCCTGTGAAAGGCTCTTTCTTTTTACAAAAGTTAATTATCATAGACTCATAGGACAGTTTGAGTTGGAAGGGACCTTAAAGATCATGGAGTTCCAACCCCCCTGCCCTGGGCAGGGACACCTCCCACCAGACCAGGTTGCTCCAAGCCCAATCCAGGTACATCCCAGCCCTGGCAGGTAATTCCACTCACCTTCCACCCACAGCTCAGCTGAGTCAATGAAGGGTATTTCACAGCTAAACCAAGTAACTCTGTTCTTGCTATGACTGCTTGCAGCAGAGAAAATACAAATGGTAAAATGTACATGTAAGCAAATCAAAAAGAAGAAACACCTCACGCCTTTTCACACACATTCTAAACAGACAAAGTATCAAAAAACACTACCAATGCACTACCCCTACAACTTTTCCAGTTGTTTTTAGTAAAAATCAGAGCATCTGTCTAAGGTATTCCACTGAGCTCTAAATACGGGTAAAGAAGCAGTGGCTAAGGGAGGTAACCTGTTTTGTATTGTTTTTCCTCACCTTGAGCTGCATCCCTACCTTCTGACATGGTTCTACTTTAAAATAAATACTAGCAAATTTACTTTTAAAACTGCTTGAAATATTGGGGAGATTTAAATTATTTTGCTTAAGAAGAAAACTGAAAAACCCCAAGGAAAACGCCTGTAGCCAGTAGATGGTGCTACATTCAAACAGTATTTCTAAAACATGCCATTATCTGCTGGCCATCGAATTTCTGCTGACTTACTTCAATCATTTCTAAACAGGGAACTATTTAATTAGCATTTGTTCTGCCCTGTTCCTCACTCACTGACTGCTCCTGGTCCCATGCTCCTAATGATCTCTTTTGGCTTATCATCGCCGTTATTGTCACTTTTGGCTTTATTAGTAGAAGTCACTCTTTTCAGGAACAATATTGAGAGATTCTGCCTCTCTGCATTTACATACTTCTGCTCATTCACCCTGAAATCTTGGGTTAATTAACTTTTTCCATTCATGTTCCTGCAACCAGGATGTCATCTAAGGCATTCAACTTAACTCCTGATTTTCTAAATTATGGCGTGGTTATTGTAGTGAACTGTGACAGAGAATTTCATCATCATTAAGCCTATTCCAGCCACATAAATGAAACCATATTTTTCACCAGCATGTCTGAAATCACAGAATGGCTTGGGTTGGAAGGGGCCTTCAAGATCAAGTTCCAACCCTGCTGCCCTGGGCAGGGACATCTCCCACGAGACCAGGTTGCTCAAAGCCCCATCCAGCCTGGCCTTGAAGCCCTCCAGGGATGGGGCAGCCACATAGGTTGCCCTAGCCTGGGCAACCTGGGCTAGGGTCTCACCACCCTCACAGGAAAGATTTTCTAATCTGAATTTCCCCTCTTTCCGCTTAAAACCATTACCCCCCATTTTATGGTTCCACTCACTCATCAAGAGTCTCTCCCCATCTCTCCTGTAGCCCCTTTAGGGACTGGAAGGGGCTACAAGGTCTCTCTAGGGCCTTCTTTTCTCCAGGCTGAACAACCCCAAGTCTCTCAGCCTATCCTCACAGGAGAGGTGCTCCAACCCTTGGAGCATCAAAAAAATCCAGTCTATCCCAGAAAAAGCAGCACAAGAACTGTACACTCCTCTTAATTCTGTGCCCAGCACCCAGCAACAAAGCCCACACAACACGTGGCTGTAGCAGGTTTCATCTGAACCAAACACAACAACTTCCAAAGCAAGGGTAGACGAAGCTTCTCAATTGCACAACACACCAACAAACAGCTTGTAACAGAAAACAGGAGTCTCAGGATCTATACAATTGTCTTTCACTTGCCCACTGTATGCTTGGGTTCTCTAAAACAGAGAAGGTCAGTAACTGAGAAGACCCCGCTTCCTTTGCTTCTGGTCAATGCCTAGTGGCCTGTAATCCCTGGAGAGTCATGGCCAGATAAGTCACTCCACCTGTGGAAGCTACATGTTCTGGTAAGGGATCTCATACACAGGTACAACGCTATTCCATCAAATGGATGAAAATCATGCAGAGGCAAATAGATGATACTAATGCACAGTTAAAAGTTCACCCACCAAAACTTCCAGTTTCACCTAGAAGATGATGCAATTCAACCTATTTCTCAAAAAAATCAAATTATTTTGGCATCATTCAAAGAGCTGACTGAATCAGCCTGTGTGTTTTGGCAAAACCTTCTCCAACTGTGGCATTCAAGAAACAGCACAGATGAGACACGGGATGATGAACACAAGAGCCTCAGTCCGATCTGCAGCCTCCTCAGAAAGCTAAATGAGGCCCAACCAGAACGCCTCCAGACGATGAGCCTCAGCATCTTCCACACAGGTGATTTGGGACAGACATGGCTTTTCCTCACTGCCAGGCTGCAGCATCCCATTACATCATTCCTGTAACAACACAACCTTGAACAGGAATGAATCAACAATATCTGCATTTTCAGAAGGGAGATAAACCCATTTCCCCATCTTATTGGGATGAGGAAAAGAGCTAACTGGAAGTCGAGGGATGATCAGATAATGCGATGGTAGAAGCAGCCAAGATAAGGACTCTTTTAGAGTATCAGCATGGAACTGTCTGAACAAGTACTCTGTTTTGGTTTTTTTAATGCTGCTTAACTGATCAAGATCCAAATTTGATTGGGGAGGAGTGGCAGGAAGCACACATAAAGCGATAACCAGGGTTTTAATATAATGCTTTGCACTTTGCTGATGTTCCAGAAAGATGCAAACTCTGCAAGTTTCCTCTTGTAACTGTGTAATCGCACTGAAGGCAAATATTCTTGAACTATCATCTACTTCTGATGATCTGAATTAAGGACGTTTTGTTTCATGTGCTTTTTAAAAACACATCATTAACATAATGCAATAATTCTAGTCAAAGGGGAGAAAAGAAAATCAAAAAGAAGAGAATGGATCTATTCTGAAGTACTTTATTTGAAGAGCAAATTTTATTTCAAGGTCAGCTGCATCAACCAAGCCATGATGCTTCTGCTTAGAAGAAAAATGAGGACAGAAGAAACCATGTGCCATACACTACACATACTCAGACACTTATAACAGCCTTGTTACAACCAGCTGTGCTTTTCCTTCATACAGAAAAACCTTTACTTAATATACTGAAGACAAAAAATCCCCCACCTATCCGAAATTAATTAGTTACCATGTGTTCTTTTAAGGTCCCTCACTGCCGCAGGCTCCCATCTCCGCATGAAGAGTTCCATGAAGAAAACGGAGTTGAGTTTTCCTGAATTTTCTTCATTCCTTCCTTTTCTTTGTACACTGCAGACCTGAGTACGGCAGCCGACATCTGCACACGTTCGGAGCTATGCATTTTCCTCCGTGTTGACAAGGCAGTTTACACAGAGCTGAAACGAGTCACCAGACACACAGTACATCTCCAGCACAACACAGCCTCATTTTTTCTTCTTCGTCTCACTGTGCCAGCAGAATTGTTCCCCGGTGATCACACCAGGACAGTATAAATAAAAACATAATGGAAGAACTGAAAAGCAATGCCTCTCAATTTATGGCATCATGGCCTTCACTGGAAAACAACCACAGTGCATCTAGGCTTGCTCATGCTCCACTCCCCTTTTAAAACACCATCATTTCTATTGTTCTTTAAGGCATGGGCTATTTTTGAGATGGATGCCTCCCAAGAGTGAGGGAACAATAAAAATTCCTACTGAAATTTATTCAAGGCAATTCTCAGATCTACATCCATGAGGAAACAGTTGCCACATTCCTGGTGTTGCTCACACACTGCCCTTGTGTTCCCCCTGAAGAAGGGAAGCAGAGGACTGAGGGGGCACAACTTCAGTTGTTCCCCAGCTACACACCAATTTGGGGCTGGAATTTGCTTGAAAGGAAATTCTTCTGTACTAGTGCAAGTCAAACTGGATGGAGATCTAGTTAGTTCAGGGACAGGGATTATTTTGACATGAAGAACTTGAACACTTCTACTAATTCTTGCTGGTGAAGGGAATGGAGATATACGTTTTCTAAATTCTTTGCATCTCTCATACTTACCTTTTAATAACACTCTCTATCTTGATACACTGATGAATACAAAGGACAAGCATTTTGCTGGTCAAATGGGAAAGTTAAAGTATTATTTAATAATGTTTGTCTGACTACATATATTGCAGAAGAACTACTGCTGGCTGATTTAGATTCCCACAACCACAGAAAAATTTCAAATGCAGAGAAAATAATCCAGAGACCTTGCAACTACGCTATCAAATTCAAAAGCAATGCTTAAATGAGCTTTCTCTCAGTTTCCCAGAGAGCAAACAAAAAACCTTTCCTTTTGACAGCCTCAGGACTTCTGTCTTTAGCGTGACGGTGGTGCTGTAATAAGTGTACAAGGCCCTGCCAGAGAAGGGTAGGTTCAAGTTTTGGTAATCATCACCTGCTTTTGTGAATCAAAATCCAGGAAAATGCAAGTGGTTAGAAAAGTTCTGCCTTTCTGACCAAATTAAAGAGCTATCTATTCCTTACGCATACTGTACAATGCCCAGCAAGCAGAAGCAGCTCTCGTTTAATCTTCCAAGATACTTTCCTACTGGCTTTGTTAGAAACTGAAGATTTGAATACCATATTGGTAAATCAAACAAGTAGGGAAAAGGATAAACGAAAAATGTCAGAAGTCATTTACCTAAGTGACATGCTCCACCGACCCATCCAGCTGGACAGCTACAAATCCCAGGAGCCACACAAGCTCCATTATTCCGACAACCTTGAGGACAAATTGCTAGAAGAAAAGAAAGGGTAAGTCAGCAGGATTTATAAAACTGATCTAAAAGAACTCTGACAGAATGAAGGATTCAGGATGATACAAATCAAAATGGCAAAATACATTTTCTTCCAGGCCAGATACTCAACTGGTATAACTCTAAAGTCATTTCTAGGACTATGGAAGTGGAAAAAAATGCATAGTACTGCGTTAAGAATTTTGGTTTAACTGTTAATAGATGTACACTTTAATGCAAAATTGACACTATTTTATCTGAGTACATAGCAATAATGCAGGTCCTTCATTTCTATAGCAATGCAATCACGTTTCCATAGTTAGCCTCTTAATCCTTTGAAAATGTTTTTGTTACAGCAGTTATATTTTTAATCTATATAAATATTTTCATTATGTAAATACACAAGGTACTGTCAATGACTCATGCCATGATAACGTCACCTTATTATCCTTATTTAATAGCAAAGCAATACAGGCATTTTAACTGAGAGAATGGTTCCTTCAAACTTTTCTCCTAGAAAGGCAGGGTTTAATTTGGTTTGTGGGTTGTATATTGCTTTTTGTACAAACTAAGTAAGAATTCTGTCCTTGAGAGTGCAGTGATAAAAAACAGAGTCTACTCCAGCGATGAATCTAGCAAATTATTTTTATTTCCAGTGCCCTCTAATCAGGACCTTTTTACAGGCCTCAGGGACTGTTAGCATTTAAGTCACTTGTGGTACAAAAAAAAAAAAAAAAAAAAGCACTTGAGTTTAGATACCCACCTTCTTGGCATCTTGATCCTGTCCAGCCAGAAGCACAAAGGCACTTCACAACTCCATTGATGGAGATGCATTCCCCCCCATTTTGGCAGCCTCCTTCACAGCTTACTGCAGAAGAACAGTGTACACAGTGCGTTTCAGAAGCAGCACAGGACTTACAACTAATTATCTTCAAACAGCTGGTCTATCATCAACTGCCTGCTTTATCACATCTGCAATGATTAAAATTGCAACCAGAGCAGGGCACGGTTCCATAAGGAGCGAGTGTGGATGACAGAACCATGTCTGCAAATGCCAGCCCAAAATGCAGTTAAAATTAAGCATGTGCTTAAAAGGTTGTTGAGCATTTAGCCTGAGCACCAACGAACAAAAAAGATTATGACTATGGCACAACTCCTCCCTTCCACAGCTGCTCATCAGCTACACCACAGTAACTACTAATATGCACATTCTTATTTATCTTGCCAAAAACCAGATGGTAAATCAGTAGTTGTGGTCACATATCTCCTTACCTGACAGGCCTTACACACAACAAGAGGAAGAAGAGAGGGGGATGTTACTTTGACAAATGGACCCATGACCATAGGCAAGCAGTGCCTTCTCGAAGACCAACTGTCTAAGTCAGCCTCCTCATTCCAGAATTGTTCTACACAAAGCCCTGAAGCTTCAAAAAGAACTTCTAGAAAAATTTAGTTGCCAGTTTGAGGCTTCCCTTCTGAAAGGAAAAAAAAAAATGCTTTCTTTTCCTTCGTTCTCTGGGGATACCTTGCCTACAATATCATTTTCCCTTCAAACTATTTCAAATTTGCTGCCCCTTTTATCCCAGAATTCAAGTTATCACCGGTAGTCTAATCAGCTCATAACAAGGTTGTCCCGGACTGCCTTTTCCAATCCATGCATATATTCGATAGCCTTCACAAAACTAGATAAATTGGTCTTTGCTATTCCTCATCTCTGTCACCTCCCATTACCTATCAACAATACATTGCTGGGCACATCTTTAGCAACTTGCCCTCAATTGTACCATCTTGCAAATGCTACACAAAAGTTTCAACCACCTAAACAGAATATTTACATAAAGAAGGTATTTTCCAAGGGACAAAATCCTCTCACAACACATTTCAGTAGACATACTTAACCCCGTTCTCCTGCAAGGGTCCAGATCCTCTAAGCTGTGCATTTGACAGGAAAGTAAGAGGTCTAAGGAATTAAGGTTGTTATTTCAAAGTGCCTGGACTTGAGGAGTCCTAAACTAATTTTGTATGTTTTCAAACTTCTTGTCCTTCCAAGCTACCACTTGTTTGGGTTTTACTCACCTTTATGACAGTATCTACCCCCATAGCCAGGTGGACATCTGCATTTTCCAGGTCTGAGGCACTCCCCACCATTTTTGCATTTTGGGTAACACGTGGCTGTTAAGGCAGGCAACAAGCAAATCTTGGATAAATACAGGCGAAGCTCACCAAAATTACTACTGAAACAGATAAGAAATTTGCATTATTATCATCTCTGAGCACTCTGTCTTCACATTTCCTAAGATTTTTTGCCCTACCACCCCACGCTGCCCAGCAGGTGAAAGTTTCCTGCACAGAGGGCACTCCAGTTTTAAACCAGTTTTGAGTGTTCAAAAGCTTTTAAAATAAGGCAGCTTGTGGACCCTAGCCAGAATAGAGAGAAGGCAAAGCCATACTGAAAAGGAACAAGGGAACACAGCTGGACTGCCAAAGAAGCTTCTGATAACTGAAGGCAGGTAATGACAGGTGAGAAAAGAGGTGATAAAAAGAAAAGATTTAATAAAAATTGCTGCATCTTCAGTGGCACCTTCTGATTCTTAAGATGTAATATCAGACTTAATTATAGAGCTTTCTCCTTCCCCTCTGAACCTGCTGCCAGAGCAGCAGGAGGGGAAAAGAAAAAGCTAGAGGTATCACAAATAGTTTTTTTACTCCACTAGTTCAAGTACATGACACTTCAAGTAAAAAGCATAGTCCAAAACTGAAAACAAAACGCCAGCCCCTTGCAGTCAGACAGATTAGATATGTTCCACCCTTCATTTCTACGGTTTTGGTGACAGGGAGGAAGAAAGGAAGGTAGTTTGTCTCAGTTATTGACAGAACAAAAGATGAAACTTCATTTTTCCAGATTTTTTTCTGCATTGATGACCTTATCACAGCAAGTGTTCAGTTCTGGAACAATACCAGAATTAGTTCAAAAATGGATCTGCATTTCTGACAATCTTTCATGCTTTCTCTAAACCCCCCAAATGCCTCAAATCCAACAGTTGCTTGGAACAGTACAAACTGGAGAGTTATTCATCCCCAATACACAGCACATTGCCTATACATCACTTGTCACCACCTGCTAACCTTAGCTTCTAAATAAAACAACACATCATGAATGATTCTGGTGCTAAATGAAATTCTCATCATCCCATTTCAGTTTTGTAAAATAATCACATTTTAGATGAAGGGAAATTGAGAACTAAAACATATACTGTACAAAGTACACTACTTCTTCACACGGGACAAGACATATTTTAGCAATTATTAGCCCAAATGCTCTGCACGTAGATAAACTTTTGAAGAAAGGAATTAGAAACTGGGCATACTGCATTAAACAAAGTTTAAACCAAAACTCTTCCTGCCAGCGTTTACTTTTTCATATTGGGCGACATTTTCAAAAATGTTTTGTCTCCCTCTTGGAAAACTAAGAAAAACACACTTGAGTTCATCCTAACTTTATACCTCCTGCCATGGAAACAGGAGGTACGGAAATTCCATGGGTCAGCTTCTGAGAGGCGTCAAGCCTCTAAAAGCACCTTTTCTTCCTCAGGCAAGTATTCAAACGCACTCAGAGAAAATGATGAAAGGAAGATGATGCAGAAGCCTATCATAGAATCATAGAATGGATAGAGCTTGGACCTTCAAGATCATGGAGTTCCAACCCCCCTGCCCTGGGCGGGGACACCTCTCACCAGACCAGGTTGCTCCAAACCCCATCCAGCCTGGCCTTGAACTCCTCCAGGGCTGGGGCAGCCACAGCTTCTCTGGGCAACCTGTTTCAGTGCCTCACCACCCTCATACTTCTTTGTAGTAACTAATCTAAATCTCCTCTCTTCCAATTTAAAACCGTTACCCCTTGTCCTATCACTACACTTCCTGACAAAGAGTCCCTCTCCAGCTCTCCTGGAGCTCCCTCCAGATCCTGGAAAGCTGCTCCAAGGTCTCCCTAGAGCCTTCTCCTCTCCAGGCTGAACAGCCTCAGCTCTCAGCCTGTCTTCCTGGCAGAGGTGTTCAATCCATTAGCAGATCTTTACCCAGTATCCAAATGGTAAAATACAATCTACTGACCCTACAGCTGTTTCCACCAGCTGGGTCTACTCACCCACGTGAGGGTCCTCCTGGAGAAGCTGGCTCTCAGCTGCACTCTATTGACTTGCTGTCACAGCCTCACCTCACCAGAAACCACCCTCCTTCATCTAACCCCACCTCATCTGCATCCGACCACCACCACCACCCTCACCCTCACACCCACACCATACCATCACCCAAGCTCCTCAGGTGTTCCCAGAAGGATGTCAGGCAGGATGGCCAGGAGCAGTGGCTCACACCAACCCACCCAACCACCTCCAGACCATGTCGCGTCCCCAAGGACCACCAGAGCCACCCCACCATCCCCATTACCATGCTGGCAGCGCTCTCCCTCGTAGCCCTTGGAGCAGAGGCAGGTGCGGTTGGCGAGGCAGAGCCCTCCATGCCGGCAGCGGGGGCTGCAGGTGGCTGGTGGGCCCGGGGCGAAGGCCAAGGCCTCGGCCCCACCGCCGTTGCTGCCCCACAGCCCCCACAGAGCCAGCCAGAGCCACAGCGGGGGCATCTCGCTGCCTTCCCAGCGGCAGTCGCCTCCTCTCCACTCACTCCCCTTTCATCTCCTTCACGCCCACCGTGGGTTGTCCCCTCTCCCTTCCCTTCCACTCCTCCTCCTCCTCCTTCTCATCCCTCCTCCTCCTCCAGTGCCAGCCTCCCCCTGCCTCGCTGCCCCCGGAGTGCCGGCAGCATCCTCCCCTCAGGCTGCCAGGGGTCTCCTGAGGGGCTCGGTAAAGCAGGACCCTGGGGGTCCCTGGCTTGTACCAGGGGTGGTCTTGTAGCAGGGCTGATATGTTCACAGACCAAGGAGCCCACCTTGGTGTGAAGACCGGCAGCCAATCGTGCTGTTCACAGAATCACAGGATGATACCAGGTTGGAAAGGACCTCTGGAGATCATCTAGTCCAACCCCCTGTCACAGCAGGTCCACCCAGAACAGGTTGCACAGGAACCTGTCCAGATGGGGTTTAAATGTCTCCAGAGATGGAGACTCCACCACCTCTCTGGGCAGCCTGTTCCAGGGCTCTGCCACCCTCAAAGTGAAGAAGTTCCTCATGATGTTTAAATAGAACTTCTTATGTACAAGTTTATCCCCATTACCTCTTGTCCTGTCACTGGGCATCACTGAAAAAAAAGACTAGCCCCCTCCTCTTGACACCCCCTCTTCAAGTATTTATAGGTGTTGATCAGATCCCCATTCAGTCTTCTCCATGCTAAAAAGACCCAAGTTCCTTTCCTCATAAGGGAGATGCTCCAATGTTCCCTACTTCCAAGGGAAGTTCATCAGGTGAGCCTGATTGACAAAGAGTGATCAAATGGTAGTATAGACACCTGTGCAAAGCATCAACAGAAAAGTGAAATAAACCTCATGCCTTTTAAAAAACTAAGGAAAAAACAAATCTGTCTTCAATGGTGCAATCTGACTGAATTAGTTTTGCAGTGTTATAAAACTGCTTAGTTTGTTGCCTAGATGAAGCAGTAGTGTGGTCACGTAACTAAATTCACTTTGACTGGAATTAAAATCTGTGTAATTGCTTGATAGACTAAAAGGCAAAAGTAATTGTGCTGGAAAAGTGGCTTTGATCCCTTTTCACACCTAAAGAGTGTGGAACATACAGTTCCTACAGGGAGTGAAATACAAGGAAAATCTGTTACTGATCCTGTGAGCTGCTGTCTGGCTTCTCGAAAAGATTAACGCACATGTAAACTGATCTTTGCAAGAACCGTATTTAGTCTTTCAAGGAGCAAAGTAACATGTTAAATGATTAAACAACAGAAGCCTGGAAGTGCTATACTAACTAATTGCTTAAAACAGGCACAGTTCCCCTCTTGTTTGTACCTAAGCAACTTTTAGATGATACATAGAGACAATTATGTTCACCCTGTGCAAATCCATGTTGCAAATATCCTTTCATGTAGCACTGATGCTGCAAAACAAGCAGTGATCACTCACGCATAAGTTGCCATAATCTGTAAATTTGCTACCTAGAAAAAAAACAACCATACAAACCCCTGTTCACATTGCCACTCCAGTTGTGGTCAGGAGAACAGGGTCTCCTGTTTTCACATACAATATTCCCTCTTGCAAGTACGAGGGTAATTGGACTGTGCAGTGAGAGCACTCTTGGTAAAATTGCTCTCCAGAAATATATTGGGGAATAAATTCTTCCCAAAAGGAACAGCTTTGTTTATGCCACAAGAGCAAAAGGAGAGAAGAAAAGACCCGAGATGCTGACCCTAGGCTGTATTGTTCTCTGGGTATATCATAATTTTACACTTCCTTGACTTCTGCCAATAATTTTGACCAGAGAATTAGAGTTCTCCACAGAATTCTTTTTCTGTTTTTGTCTTTTCTCCGTTTTAATGTGTAAGTGTGCCTTTATGATATTAATGCCTAGCAACAATTCATTCATACGTAATTATTTGCAGGTTTTAACAGCTATTCTTCATTATTCACATAAAGAGTTTGATTTTTAAAGTACTGTTTATTTTCAGTCCGTATTCCAGCTTCCCTATCCCAACAGATGACTTCTGGTGGCTTAGGTTAACTAAGAGGGACCCCCCCCCCCTTTTTTTTTTAGTTTTCTTATTTCTCTCCAGGTTTCCTTAGAGGATCCTAATATAATTAATAGGAAAGAAAATAATCATATTTAGAAATATGGCAAGTGCCCCTCCAGTGGAGATAATTAAATGCAAAGACTATATTAAATAAGCTTGCCCAGGTGCTTCGTTGAATGAAGCAAATTTGTTTAAACATTATCTTCTGCAGGAAGGATTAGACTGCTTCACCATCTTTGTGCATCTAAATTCATCTCCGGGCTTATCAAATTTGCCGAGTGGATGTCTGCGTTTTAAAGGGATTGTGTTGTGTTCACAGAGGTTCTCACTGCAAACAGAAATGCATCCAGGCATCCAACATGCCTGATGGAGTTGCTAAGTAGAGCATCAGACAAAGAAAATTCACTTTCATTCATTCATATTGTAATGGTTACATGTGTAGAACCACAGAATGGTTCAGGTTGGAAGGGACCTGCAAGATCATTGAGTTCCAACCACTCTACCATGGGCAGGGACACCTCCCACCAGACCAGGTTCCTTATTTAAAACAGCAGAGGAAGAAGCATCACCGTCCTTCTGCTGTTCTGGCTACCTTTACCACAAACAGCAACATGTAGTACTCTCTTGAGGGGCAGTGCTCTCCAGTCCAGAGAAGACAGGGAAGATGTGAAACCTGCATTAAAACCTGAGCTAAGGTACTCGGTGATATATTGTGAGAATAAGGATGCTCACCGGGAGTCTGGGATCCTGCTCACAGTAAGGCAGAACAGAGATGAGGACTGGGTTCTCCCACAACTCCATATCCCACTTCTGGCCACCCGAGAGCGTGCACATGTGTCTCTTGCTTATTTAAAAGACTTTTATTTCATTACAGAGTGAAAAATATTCAAGGAGTATAAACTCAGATCTTCACATGCCGTGTGATTTTGTGAGTCAGCCAGCCATAATACAGCACAGCCTGCTCTTAAAAGCACTAACTTGTAGGAAAATGATAAACCTAGAAATCAGCATGCAAAATTTTGGAGGGTGCTTGTACAGTAGTGGTGCACAATAATCTGATAAGGTGTCAACTCCTTAATCAAGTATGTTTGCTGGGATGGGAGGTAGCATTAGAGGCTATATGATAGAGCTAACCTCATGTGGGGTTCAAAGCCCTGACACCAACGTGACTGCACCCATAACAGCTGGACTCGATGCTCTGCTTAATTACCCCTCATAATGTATCACCCAGAGCTGACGCTTTGTTTAGCGCTGTAGCATCACAATTAGCACCCACATTTAAGGGTACTTTTCAGCATGATTTGATCTCCAATCTACCACGCGTAGCTGAGCCACCAGGGGATGACACAGTTAAGTCTCACTGATCACAGCTGGACCCCAACTCAACTCCACCTCACAGTTTTTGGATAACAGGGACTTATGACCAACATCAGTCTTCTTCATTGACAGTTTGAATACTGATCTGTCCGCCTGTGCAACTGGGCTGCCGTGGCATTGAAAAAATACATTTGAAGGCACTGTGATTCTGCTAAAAAGAAGGAAAATGATATATGGGCTTATTTTCACACATGCCCATGTGCGAACTAAGGTGAGCAGAAGTATTATTTATGTGCAGGCTGTCTACATTTGTCCACAGCTGGCATGCGCATCTCTTGTTGGTGTCCAAAATTAAAGGCCTCTATGGATTGTGTATACAGATAGTTGCCATTAGCACACCTAGCCGTGATTTCATAAAATGAGGCCCTATTTCAATTTATCTGAAACAAATGTATTAATCTGAAGGATGCCAGCCCTGTAGGCAACTTTCAAAACCATTATTCTAATAAGTAATTTTCTTCCCATAATGGTAAACTCTCGATGTGTGGTGTTTAGTCAACAAGACTGATGTGCGCTGAAGTCCTTGTCCACAAATTTATCTTGCTTATTGGGTAGGAACCCAGAAACGCTACGTGCTAGTGAGATGTTACAGAATTAACACTTTAATCATTGCAATTAGTTATAAATCTCTTGTATTGTCACCTTTCTTAGGCATTTCCAATTAGAGTGGAGAATAAATCCATGCCTGGAGACTCCGGGTATCCCAAAACAACGCAGGGGTATTGTCAAAAGACCAGCCAGGCTTGTGAGAAACAGTTTTGCTGTTTGAAGCTCTGTTTTATGCAACACAAGGTCACCCAGTCACTGCTCCCTCTTTTGAATTCTGGAAGTAAATTACTTGACAGGAAAAGAAACGATGTTTCTTTTGCCCGTTAAGAGATTACCGAGCAAAAAGATCAAGGCTTGGTTTATTCCCTGGGAAACGGCTCAGCTTTCAGCTGTAATCTCAATTTCTTGCTGGGTCTGATTCTCTCTTTCAGGAATGTTTGGTGGTGTTTAAGCGCAGAAACCTTCCACTTCTACAAAGCAGGTAGGCCAGTGACCTTTATCTGATTTCACAAACATAAAGCCTTACTTGAAAGTTGCAGTTTTATAAAGCGAGGCCCTGATTTTCCACTGCAGATCCCCTTGGTCAGTGGCTGCAATGAGGAGGGAACCATACGTTTACACAAATATTGCCCAATTTAATTTTGAAAGGTCTCATTTAATTTTGAGGCCGGTCTCATGATAACTTGAGGAATTTTCTGCTCGTGCTATAGGTCTTAAGATCGTCTTCCATAGATGCCCCATCTGAAAGATGTTGAGCAGACACCTATCAGCAGAAACAAAATCTGCAATTCATATACATAAATGACTCTTAAGGACCAAAGTCCAGATCAAGCAGGCCTGTGAGACACTTTTAAGTATCACATCCAGCTTCCTTTAAAGCCATCTGGAAACTGCCTTATTTTCTTCAGCACTGTGGTATCAGGTCCTACATCCCCACAAATAAAGGGCATGATGTTGCCATGCACCAGGTACCTTGAATTTGAATTTGGCCTGGAGTTTAAAGGGCTTGGTATCACACAAAGCCACCAAAGTCAAACTGAAACACTCCTCTTCCCACACAGTGCTCTGCAGAGTTGCTTAAGTGGGCTTGCAAGCAAATGAAAAGAGTTTGATTTCCTCACTACTCATGGGCTCTCAACCGTGTCCCTCATAAATAAACGATTTTTGTTGGTCACTGAATCTCGTATTTTGCCCTCAAGGAAATTTGGCATAATATCCAATGAAAAGAATAATTGAATAACACTTCGTGTAACTATTGACCGTTACTCAGATACCACACCACTGCACACAGTAGAAATACCAGGGGCCTAATGTTCTGTAAATTAATTGAAGTGGAAAGTCCATATTCCCATTCATCCTGATCAACTCTAGGAAAAAAAAGACCCAAGAGGATAAATACTAATTCTAAAATAGACGGGTTTTTAGTATCGAATACTGAATTTTATATTGTTCCAGTAGTTAAATTTCTGCCTCACAGGGCTCAGCTTTATATCTGTCAACTGTCCACAGTATCAAATATTATTAATCATTTAATATTGATATAGTTATTATTGTAACATCATCCCTACACACACTTACACTGCTGTAAACCAAAGCAACACTCCTCAAGCTGCCCCAGAGCAAAACCAGTGTCTGGGGAAGCATCCAGAGAATCATCCTTGAGACATAAAGATATCACTTTGTCTGCCACAAAAAAAAAAANAAAAAAAGCTGCCAACTTTAGGGTGAATGTGGCCACTGTTCAACAGGGCACAGGAGCACAACCCGGCAATGAAGAGCAGGAAACGAATTAGAGACAACCACATCTAATTGACATTTAGCTATGGTAGGATGTCATTACTCACGCTGGAATTCATTCAAAGCATCAGCACTCTGAATGCTCCCTTATTAAAAAAAAAAAAATATAAAATACAATCAGTTCTTTACTGTCCATCAACAGAAAATACTTTAGTTTGGCAGCTGATAGTTAAAAAAATTGGTTTCATCCATATTTCTATGGTTTCTTTCATGTCATTGTTATGTTTCTGAAGTCCTATTACCTCAAATCTATGTCTGAACAAAGAATGCGGTAACTCAAGTACACAGTGAGTAGTAAGTTTAGTAGTGCTTTATAAGTTTGAAACTCATTATGAATGTTACTAGCTTTTGCTAATTTTCACAGCACTCCCGAGGGAGAATTAAAAACACATGCACTTTACAAATGGTGGGGTAACAGAAAGTGGCAAGGCAACCCACAATCAGAGCTAATAGCAAAGCTGGAGTGTACATTGTGTTGTTTGGTCCAAATTTCAAACCCTGACAGCATGTCTAATACAAAAATGTCTTTATGTGGTGTGTGCAAGTCTGGCGAGGAAATAAATATGAAAAAAAGAAGGATGCTACAGAATCACAGAATGATATTGGGTTGGAAGGAACCCCTGGAGATCATCTAGTCCAATCCCCTGCCAGAGCAGGGTCACCCAGAACAGGTTGCACAGGAACCTGTCCAGATGGGGTTTAAATGTCTCCAGAGATGGAGACTCCACCACCTCTCTGGGCTCTGCCAGTTCCAGGGCTCTGCCACCCTCAAAGTGAAGAAGTTCCTCCTCATGTTTAGATGGAACTTTTTATGTTCAAGTTTGTGCCTGTTACCTCTTGTCCTGCCCCTGGGCACCGCTGAAAAAAGGCTGGTCCCATCCTCCCGACACCCACCCTTGAAGTATTTATAGATATTGATCAGATCCCCCCTCAGTCTTCTCTTCTCCAGACTGAAAACACCCAAAGTCCTTCAGCCTCTCCTGATAAGAGTAATAGTTTCTTTCTAAAGAGTGCTGTCTTCTATCTGAAAACCACAACATTCTTTAGATGGGGCAGCCACAGCTTCTCTGGGCAACCTGTTCCAGTGTCTTACTATCCTCACAGCAAAGAACGTCTTCCTGAGATCTCATCTCAATCTCCCCTCTTTCCTATAGCCAAAGCCAAGTAAGGCTGACTTTGGAGCAGTACCAAGCAAGGAAAGTCGAAAAAATTACTGTTATAAAAGCTTGGGTTATGTTTCATAATAAGAATTTAAAAAAACATTGTCTCCCTGTGAGTTTTCCCATCTAAGCTGTTCACACTTTATGTATACAATAGAGCCAAAAAATGGAGTGGAAATACCTTAATGTCTTCCTTGGCTGACTCTTTCCTGAGCATTAGCTCTGCATCTGTAGAGCATTGTCCAAGCTGTTACAGATACATCTATTCAAATGGGTCTTGATTTTCAGCTGACTGTGACTTTTTGACACGTCCCATCAAATAGCCTATAATGATGTATTTTCCTGGCATTCCTAAAACGGCTTCCCGTGTCTCTCAATTACTTGCCCCCAGCAGAATGACTGCAGTTATTAGCTTTGGCTTCACTGTGTCATTTGTGTTATTCTAGTTCCATGTGAAGTATGACTTCCTGCCATTTATTTGCTGAGGGCGACTTGCTGCTGCCTTTCCCCTCCCCGAGGTTTCTTTCCCCCTCCAAAATGTACTAAATTGTTTTCTGGCCAGAAACACAATTATTCTTCATTGTCAGTAAATCCCTCAGTTTCTTTAGGTTCTGCTCACAACCAGCAATATAGCTACTAGAATAACTCAGCCACAAATAAACGCCTAGAGTATAATTAAGAGGTATTTTCAAAGTACCAAATCCAAACAGAGTGTAATATTTGTCCATGCTGGATAACAAAATGCAACCTAGAAAAATACTTTGAGACTTATGATTTTTTTTTAAGTTATTATTTTGGTGATCATCTTAGATCACAATCTTTTATACTGAAATCTAATTCCACATTAGCATATGCACAGTAATGGTGCAAACAGTCTCAGCAGCATCTTTTAATTTGGTTCTGTGAAGAATGATTGTTCCAATTAATCTGCTGGGAATCAGCCAAAACTAAAGCCCACTGAGATCCACCCCTCTGTGTGTTATTTCCATTTGCCAGAAGAAAAAAAATAAATCACAATTTGGTAGATTTGTTTACCCAACTTCCATGAAATGCTGTTGACTGAAAAAGCCTTTTGTGCATTTCAGGGCAGCACAGGTTGCTGACCTGGAGTTTGCTGATGAACTGCTGGTGGGGGATTGTAAACCCCTAGCAAAGAGTGAAAAATAAATAAATAACCAGGAAAAAAAAAAAAAAGTAGAAGGTGGCAGTCAAAGCATGGAGGCAACATGAGAGTGTGTCCTATAGCATCCCACAGTCTGGATTTCTGTTTTAAGGACACTGCCTTTCCAAACTGCAGTTAGAAGATGTTCTGACACTTTTTTTTACTTGATTATATTTTATGTGGGACTTTCATTCCCCAGTATATCCCAATCTGCTCAAGCAACAAAGTATGGCCAGATCTCTTGGTCTTGAGCCCCAAATCCCCCTGACCACTCACTTTCCCCTAAATGCTCTGCTTGGGAGAGCAACACCTTTAATCATTCAATTCACAAAGATGAATTTGGGATGTGACAAACCAAGCCCACAGCTAAACAGCAGGAATCGGTAAGAAACTGGTGTGAAAATCATGCTAAATATTAAACAGTGTAGGGGAGTATTGCTGGGAAACTGGTAGAGCTTGTGTTGGTACACTGTTTGCCTTGCTCCTGGATGTACCAGCCACCACTGTCCCATCTCTAAGGACATTTACAGAGTTGGAACTCCTTGAGGATCATTCTCAACAGGTGGCTTGTGCTCAAGCACGTTGTTTTGTAGAGTAAGACAGCTTACATGGGCAGGGTACTCCATACCTGTTGGTTTCTTTACCAGCGAATGGACCTGAACATTTTTAATATCCTAATTGAGACATGGCTTTACAGCCCTAGCTTTTACCATCCCCTGATGCACCGTAGCCCTGTCTGTCCCAAAACCTACGCCAAACAGATTCACTTTTATCCAGTATATCAGCACAGTAGAGTTTGGAAACAGATGAAACTCCCAGTTGTGATCTATTTTTGACCAAAAGGCCGTTTAACTTGATGGAAGGGCAGCCAGCAGTTTAATTATATGTCAAATACCATTCTATTTCTATCTGAAATCCTCAGACACAATATATATTGGGTTAGATATGTAAGATACCGACTCCACATTATGTTGTCGAGGGCAAATTGCTCAGTGTGCAGACGGCGAAGCATTTTACACAATGTTAAAAGGTTAATATGATGAGAAGTGTGAGAGAGAGTGCTATAAATGGATCAATAGGGAACAGTTTAGAATAATTTGTGTTAAGTGTAGCATCCATATGGATATTTGCTTTAATATCGTTGCAGGTGATACTCTCCTCTCATACTGTTTTAGCTAAAAATACTCTCCTTCTGCCCAGTCTGTCTATTTCAGACTAGATCATGGAATCAGGGAATTGTCAGAGTTGGAAAGAACCTCTGGAGATCATCTTGTCCAACCCACCCGCTAAAGGATTGCCCAGAGCACATCACTCAGAACTGTATCCAGACGGGGCTTGAAGGTCTCCAGAGAAGGGGGACTCCACACCCTCCCTGAGCAGCCTCTACCAGGGCTCCGACACCCTCACCCTAAAGAAGATTTTTCTCATATTTGAATGAAACTTCCCATGTTCCAGCTTGTGCCCATTTCCCCTCATCCTGTCACTGGGAACCACTGGGAAGAGTCCAGCTCCATCCTCCTTCAGCCCACCCTTCAGATATTTGTAAGCATTAATAAAGTCTCCCCTCAACCTTCTCTTCTCCAGGTTCAAGAGTCCCAGCTCTCTCAGCCTTTCTCAAAGTACATTTTCTTTATTGCTGTGACCACTTTGAGAGACACTGCATGGTTTTCCATGATCTGGCAAAAAAGGCGGCCTCCACAAGAAGGCTCATGGAAGAATGAGTGGCCTGTGATTTACCAGGGATGAACTCGGTAACAGAGGCAGAGGAAAGCACCACTGGACTGTCTATCACAGCTTTTTAATTTCCAGTCTGTCCTCGCAGTAACATATTTTCCATTTATCTTTTCCTCTTAAAATCACACTTACAGTCTGCAGCCTAACATATAAGCCACACAGATGTAGTTACAACCTTTGCAAAAGAACACAAATCACTACTCTCAACATTTATCAATTGTCCTACAGTTAACTGGGGCAGTCATCTGTGTAGACAATAATCGTTAAAAAAAGAAAACAAATCTGTCTCTCCAGCAGGTTCTGTATCAGTAAAAAGTACAGAAATGAGAAAACAAACCCAAAGATTGTGACAACTGCTTATAACCAAGATACTTGGGATAAACAAGCCATTTGAAAACATTCTGGAGGCAGTAAAAGTACCTCTAAATTATGTGCATCTGAGAGCTTACAGTTATATTCAACTCACACAGAAAGCACTATCAGGCTCTAACTGTATTTTCTATTACTCAGCAGCTCAGGGAATCTCAGCACCAGTCTCTCAGAAAACAAAGACAGGTTAATGCTTTCATCTCAGAGCCTGTAATTTAAAGCAGACTGTAAACAAAATGAATATATTTGATAATGTTCTCTTATTTGTTCCAGCAAAATCTGAAGAGAAAGCATTGTAGACCTCAGTTTGAGTTCAATCCTGCTGAGTGTTAAGAAAGAAACTCTGGTGTCACCCCTGGCACACTGTAAAACAACCGTCACTAACAGGAAACCTCGTATCAACAGCCCTTATCCTCACTCTTTCCAGGAAATGTAACTCCTTTGAAGCAAACCCAGAAAAACTTGCCTTCACTTTTAACACCCATAACAAAATTTACCCTCCTGATCTCGGCACAGTGGGTGGTTTGGCCCCGCTTACACCCAGAATGAGCTCCGTCATTTACCTTCCCTAATTTCAGCTGTTAATTAACATTAAGGGCAAAACTTTGCACATTACCTTCACTGTGATTTTTCAGAAATCTTAAATATCTTCTTGGGAGAAAAATCTTTCGGAGTTCTTGATGCAACTCAAATAAAACCAACCAAAACCTGAATTTATATTGACCTAGATCTAGAAAACAGTCCTGGGCAACACCCCTGCTTTGGAACCCAGATGCTGTACATGTAGCCTTTGAAGTCAGGGCACCTGGCAGCAAGGATTGCTCCTGATTCTGAATCATCATTAATGTTAATTAAACTAAAGGTTTAGGACTGGCCAAGAAATGATGCAAAAGCTACAAACTCCCGGTGTAGCTAGGTTGCAAATGTCTGAGCCAGGAAATTTCAGTGAGTAGGTACCAATGGCAAGAGGGAAGGGTAATAGGAGGGAGGCTGAGAGCTGCCTCCTGATGGATGAGGAAAACACTTCTCTGCTCTTTAGGAGGCCAGCAGGAATGGAGACCTTAACAATGACCATCAACAGTGTCAGTGGAATGGCTACAGTTCTTTGCCGGTGCAGGGGAGGGCTCTTGTACCCCAACACAGAATAGGGTGCAATTAGAACACAACACACACCTTACAGAATCATAGAATGGTTAGAGTTGGAAGGGACCTTAAAGATCATCAAGTTCCAACCCCCCTGCCCTGGGCAGGGACACCTCTCACCAGAGCAGGTTGTTCCAAGCCCCATCCAGCCTGGCCTTGAATCTCTCCAGGGATGGGGCAGCCACAGCTTCTCCGGGCAACCTGTTTCAGTGCCTCACCACCCTCACAGCAAAGAATTTCCTCCTGATTTCTAATCTAAATCTCCCCTCTTCCAATTTAAAACCATTACCCCTCATCCTATGGCTCCTCTCCATGATCAAGAGTCCCTCCCCATCTCTCCTGGAGCTCCTTTAGTTAATTATTACTCCTCTTAGGGCACCATATAACACAAGGACCATGAAAAAAGATATAAAAGTGAGATTAGGAAATGAGTTTCCCAGCCTCAACTGCAAAAGAACAGGATTTATATTGCCTGCCACTAGTGTTTGAACTCACTACCCCTATGGCTTTGGTAGGGTTTTGACACGGTTACACACGATGATCTCGCCAGAAGGTGAGGGAAACACACTGGGGGAGATGAGGCTGCCATGGGGTAAGAGCAGAACCAGTGAGAAATGCCCCGAGTCCTTTCCTAGAGCTCTCTGGCAGCGTGGGAGGATGCTCTGCAGAGGCTTCCTCAGCGGTGTAGCCCATAGGTCTGTACCTTAACTCAGCCCACATAAGCAGCTGACTTAGCCCGAGGGCACTCAGCTCTCTTAAAAGATGGGTGAGAAAATTATACACATGTAAATTGGTGAAACAGTGGGAATTTGTGTGTCTGGTTGAATTTAAAATAAATAAATGAAAACTGGGTTGGGGTTTTTTTGTGTTGTGCGGTTTGGCTGATGAAGTTGAAGAGCAGCTCCTGCCTCTGCAGAAGCAGTCCTTGGCTGAGTGATGATGGGCCACAGCAAGGAGGGCATATTTTAGAAGCCTGGTTGCGCTCCAGCCCCTGGCACAGCACAGATTTGGGAAGGCAGGGCTATACCTTAAGGCCACCTCAGCCCACTTTCCCTTGCTTCTCACCCACACATTCCAAGAAATTTAATTAGTGCTTCCCCTCTTGATACTAAAATTAGGATGGGACCTGATTAACTTGCTTCTGGTGGGTATTCCCCCTTATTTCAATGATTCAAAACCGGTCCAGCAGCTGTGACTGTGAGAAGGAAGCAGGTACTATCCTTCCTGTTTAAGGGAGAGTGTAGGTTTGTTCTTCTGAAGCAGCTGGTGTTCCTGATCTTAAAAATAAAACATAACACCATAAAAAATACACATGTCCCACATTACTTGATAGCTTCTCCATCACTCTATGGACACAGGGAACACTTGTGACCTGTTTACACCTCTGCAGCTTGGTAAAGAAAGTCTACATGAAGGAAAAAAAAAGCCTAGAAGAGTTGAACCTAGAAGCTAGCCATTATTCTTCTTGTCAGTGGCTGTATCTCAGTGAACTTTGTAAGTAATTAATGATATTCCTTCCCCCCC
>VXBW01005460.1:683496-738013 GCA_013400375.1 Thinocorus orbignyianus | reverse complement strand
TCCCCCTCGCCCCATTACTTCACAGTATAGTAGGACTGTCCATGGAGACTGTGATTCCTTGCTGGGCTTCACAAAGAGTCAATGGGTGACCCAGAAGGGACAAAGAAGGTTTGTGAATCTGTGCTGAACTGAGGGGCTATTACATTTTTAGCTAAGTTTGAGATGAGGAAAACGTCATCTGGAAACAAAAGGAGCATACTCAAACCATATGTCAAAGCTTAATAGATCCTGTCTTTGATTTGGGATTGTGAATAGATCAATTAAACGGATGGTACATTCCTGAATGAACCCTTGTAGTTTTTATCCATTTGTGGCACGAATACACTTTCCTGAGAGGGAACCAGGGGTTCAGGAAACAAAGGGCTCTTGAACCCACTTCCATTTCCTCTTCCCAAAGACCCTGAGTCTGAAATGGTCTTCAGATGAAATCAGAAATTAGCACTCCACTCTTTGGAGAAGTAATAAGTGAAGCCCCTCCAGAACAGTAGCACGTCTGACTAAATGATAAAAAATGTAGACAAAAGCTTTCCATTTGGAGCATTTCATGAGCATATTTCATGAGCTCCACTCCTTGGTCAAAAGTCTCTTCCAACCCCATATCATTCTGTGATTCTGTGAAGATGCCCAGTACTGTAAGCCAGTAAGCTGTGTGCTCTGGCCCAGTGGCCACCACTCCACGTGTGGTGCACACAGAAGGTCAGGAATCTCAGGCTTTCTGAAATCAACCTGGTGTGCAACAGCCCCCAAAGAAATAAGTTGTTAAGGACAGCAACAACACTTCTGGAACCATCACAGTTTCTCCTTCCTCTCCACTGCCAACAACATGTCTCAAAGGCATAGATTTCAGCTCCTACCGGTTGTTGACCCTCTGCCTTCCACCTTCCTCTCCCAGCTGCCTCCTCCTCATCGAAGAGCTCAAAGTGGTACAGCACATGGGTACTTGCACACTGCAGCAACAAACACAGATGAATTCTGCTTATTTGCGTGACTGACTGCTCACCTGTGTGATGCCATTAACACCTGGGCTCCATAGATCCAAAAAGTCACCAAGAGAACAGAAGTTTCAGCAGTTGCCATAAGAGACAAGTTGATCAGGACATTGGAGAAGAAAGGCTGGTCATGCGTTGCACTTGCATAAGGCTCTTTCCAATATTCAGGCGCCACTAAAGGTCAATTCACCTCACTCCTTCCTTTTTCAGGCATGGGAACACTATAATATAAAGAGAGCAAATGACTGCTGGGGTTCATCTTGAGTCACTGCTGGAGCTAGGGCTTATTCATACCATCCTCTGCCACCAGCACACAGTGACTCAGCAACAAAGCCAGTTTCCAAAACCAGATCTGAATCTGGTTCATCAAAGTCACACACGCTCTGATGAAAGGTGCCCATGTGTCTCGTGAATAAGCCAGTTCTTTCATGCTCTCTTCACTTCTCTGCAGGGCACGGGGCAGAGATTGTCAGGTTTCACACATTAAGACGGCTTCTGGGTCCTACAGGTCATTCTCAAACACCCCTTGACATACAGTGTTTATCGTACTTAAGCTGACAACATGCTTGCTACACAGGTACAGGAACAGCAGTTCTGGTGGCCTGAGAAACTGAAGATGAGGTCAAGAAAGAGGAAGTATTAAATTCCATCCATGATTTCACTCTCATGACATGTAAACTTGTTCACGTGAGAATATCTTCACCTGACATTTTTGCCAGACATCAGCTATACTAAAATGCCTTAAAATGTTTGTTCACACATTAAAAAAAGCAATTTTTTGAGGGGTATGAACGCTCTTCCATGTTCAACAGTTCAGAGGAGACTGTGCCACCAGTACCTACATGGTCAGGAACCAGAGATTACAAGCAGTCATTTGCAGAGTTCATTCCCAGTCCTGTCACGGTGTTGAGATCAGAACAGCAAGAAAAGTGACTTTTCCAGCAAGAGACCTGGGGAAAAAAGCCCACGTACACTCAAACAACTCTACAACTTTGTCCAGTTAAGCTGGCTGCATTATATAAAGCTAACCCAGTGAGGCGTGGAACTGACATCTCTCTGCAAACTCTCAGCCTAAGAAATATCTTTGTTTCTTCTCCCTGATGTAATTAAATTACATTTACAATATGTCAGAATTTGCTTGAAGGCTTGAATCTACGATGGGACACTAAGTCATCCCAGCACATGGCGTTTAATAATATAAACCGGAGTGGGATTGTATTAAGCCACCCCAAATTTATCATTTACGAAAATGCAGATACATGGCAAAAAATTTGCTTCCCCATCATATCTAACGGTGTGGAAACGTAATTCACTCGGGGCTTCACAAAATAATCCCATTGATGATGGTTGCCTTTATTTTTTTTTTAATCTATTCATCTTTCTGTACAAATCTTATCAGGGAGTTTGATTAAATATTAACAGCATATTAAACACACACGTATTTTTCCAGTTAAACATCCAACGACCCAAGGGTACAAGGATGTGAGCATGCATATAAGAGCAAGTAACCACGTGCACAAAGTCACTGCCTTGAATGCAGGCACGGAATTAAGATTAAATAAACAAATAACTTCTGTCTGTGGACATCAAATCCCCAAACTGATGGGACCTGACAAGTGGGATTTGTCACAGTGAGAAGAGTAGTTTCACGAGGAAAGTCTCCAGGGATTTTGCTGCAGGATGAGCACAAGGTAAGAGAACACATACCTCCTGCCATCCGGCATCGGTGAAGCATCTCAGATATGTTCAACCCACCTGAATTCAAGGAGCAGGCACAAAGTAGGGCAAGATGCCACCTTAACACATGTCCCCGTGGGTCCTGTGTGCACCCCAAACTGGATGGACACTGAAACGCCAGCAATCCTTCCCTGTCCTTCAGTCCTTGCCCTTCCAGTGGTGAACTCAACTGACAAATCCACCACATCAGCAGGCTGGAAGGTCCTTCCAACAACCCCAAAGCCAAAGGCTATTTTCCAGCCATCCAATAGGACCGTCACATCCTGTATGTGACCAGATGGAATGGGTCAGAGTGCCTGGACAGGACTTCACATTACATTACAACCTCTGGCTATTATTTGGATCAAGGAGCATCTCTCGTTTCCCTGCTCCCCAGTTTCAGCTCTGCACAAATCTCATCATTGCTCTGGAGATGCCGGCCTTTCCAGGCCATGCTAAAATCATTGGCAGAACAATGGTTGCCCAAGATAAAAATTTAAGTAAGTATATTCATCAACAACATTCATTTTGGCCTCAAAAGAGAAAGGTAAGGATTTGTTGTTGTGGTGGGTTTTTTCATATTTAAATTATATTAAAACCCTTCAGTAATATTTTTACATTACTTCTGACAAAAGACCTCAAAAAAATCATAAACCTCACAAAACTGTTAGTTTAATAGAAGTTATCTTTAAAATTTTAACAAAATAAATGAACAGAATTTTAACAGAAAATAATTTCTTCAATTCAGGTAAAGTCTGCTCCAAAATCTCAGTTCAGCAGGATTCCTTTACTGCCTATACTGAGGCTGGCAACTAGTCCATTAATAAGTTTTAGTAGAGCAATGAACATTTTTTTTTAATCTATTCATTATTTAACTCGGTGTTTGCAGAATGTGACACAAAATGATGCTTCTGCCTGAATGCTGTAGGTTTGCCAGAGGTGCAGGAATCAGTTTTGTTAACAATTTTTTAATGAATATTGTTGGCCTCCTATTGTCATTTGTTTTTCTTGCTGCAGAACCCTCCATGGTCTTGTGTATACATTGTGTATTCTGAACATCTGCACAGGCCTATGCAATTCAAGAGAATAAATGGAAACAAACAATATGGGAAATAACATTTTAGGCTATCTCCTGCCAGCAAAACGTGCAATTATTTTCCCTGAAAACGACAAAAATTTAATGTAAGAAAACTAATTATGAGTCTGCTCCGTTGGAAAACACCACAATAGAGAGGTGAACCGGGAGGTTAGAAACCTGCAAGGAGGAATACCTCTTTTTTAATTTCACTTTTTTTCCTTCAAATCTGTTACTGTGTTTCCTGGATATTAAGTAATTAATTCCCAGAAGCGAGAAGGTTTTAATGTTTGTTCCTTCCTCCTCCTCAGCCCAGCTCCAGCAGCCAGTGCTGATCATCCAAAACTATCAGGCCCCTCAACTTGGGGAGTTAAACACAGCAAATCTACCTACATACCGCAGTGTAAAGCCTGCAAGGCTGTAAGACACAGACAATTGGAACACTTTGTTCTGGATATCTCAACAAAATACACAGGTTATGCATATAAACATTAATTTTACTATTAATTTGCCATGCATCTCAAGTGGCAGCTCCACCAGAAACTATTTCCAGCATCACCCAGGGCTATGGCCTCCAGGCGGTGGTGTGGGTTTGTTTATTAATATACTTTCAGATACCTCCCACAAGCCAGACATTTCCATCCCACACGTTACGAATGGATGCTGCCCCAGTTGTAGCCAGGAATAAGGTCAGGGGAAAGTGGGAAAGGCTGAATAAACTACATCAGGAACTGATTTGGGTACCAACACACCGAGGAGAGGTGATGTATACCACTATACACAACCTGCCTGTAGCTTGATATTCTGTCATATGAAAACTCCAGTCTGGACATCAATTTGGTTTGGGCCATTAGCCTTTTTCTTTCTTTTTCCACCCCCCAGTCACCCTATTCCGGGGGGAACGTCGCTCGAGAGACAGCGCTGGATGATGCAGTCGTTATTTATCATCATGACATCCCTCCTGGGATCATTAACAAATGAGTCCCACATGTCTCCTGAAAAAAAAATCTGTCAAGAACAGAAATTTGTTACAAGGGAGGCAGAGGCAGTCATTATGCAATAACAGTTCTGCAAAAACATAGTTTAAATGAGGTGATATTAAAGCCTGATAGCCTATTCATCAGTAAAAAACAGAAGAATCCTTACAGCCATTGATACCATCAGCGTTTATATCTTCTATCGTGGACCTTCAGTGCTTAATAACTCAAATGTGTGTTTATATATGTGCATATATACTCACACACACACACTTTTTCATGCAACAGAGGTCAAAATTATACTGCATTTTCACTCACTGAAGAAAAATAAACTCTACGGGTAAAGAAAATGAGTCAGAAAATGAGTAGCACCTGTACCATCCCTGTTCCCAAGCAGAGATTTAATACCTAGTCTCATATCCTTAGTTTTTTCAGTAGGCAAACAGATCCTGTCCATCGGTCACACATTGAAGCCTTCACCAAATTCTGCTGCCTCTCATCTTGGTGTAACCATTTTTGGGTCCCCAGAATTCGGTGTCCCTTTGTCAGCCACGTCCCCTCTTCACAAACCACAATGTGGACTGTAGCCGCCCGTGGGGCCCTGCTACTGCAACAGAGTCAAATCCACTACCTGATAACATCCTCAGCGTTTAGGTTTCCAAATTGTATTTTAATCAGAACATGCTGCCTGGAAAAATCCTAAATTATTTTTCTGATTCAAAATAAAACGTGCATCTTGCCACCAATACCAAATTTCAGGCAGCCCTGATAATGTAAGGCTAAGACTTAGGCATCTGAGCAGGAATCTGTAAACGCCTACAGAAAGAAAATTAAAGGATAAACAAGCCTATAAACAAAAGGTTAAACCATCACAACGGCAACAGCCAGATGTGTCTCTGGAAAATGATTTTGGACTTCAAGTTTTGTAGTAAACCAATAAAGTCCAACTTAACGCGTTTGGAAGAATTCAGTTAAACAAATAAATAAATAAATAAATAAAGCAATTTTCAGATAACAGTTTGGGAATGCTTTAAGCTTCAACCTCTCCAAAATGTATTTTCAAGGCATGTGACACCGCTTCCTTGGCATCCTGATTATTTTATATTACTTTTTATTGTAATTGGGGTGCAATGGAGAAGCCGTCCTTTCACCCCACCGTGGAAGAGCTGTGCATCTTTCTATCCAACTACTTGAAATTCTACTAAAATTATCTTAATTACACTCTACCCCTCGCTGCATTTGAATGACTGCTTTTCTTATGTGGGCAACACTTAATATTTCATTAGCAGGACCTTCCATTTTTCAAAATGACTTAAAATAATTTGTTTTGTACTTCTAATTTAATAATTAAATTGACATAGGTAAATACCAAGGTATTTGAAACATTCAAAAAAACCCTTAAGCTACTACATGATTCTTCATTCCAGAGGAAAAAAATAAGAAACAGACTGAAAAGAATTAGAAGAGTTGGCAGTTAGATGAGTTGTTTTGCTAAACAACACTGTAAAGTTCATTTTTACACCTGCTTTAGAGTTTCTCCCTTTGATACCTACACACTGATAGTACTGCTACGCCAGGAGCTCTTTTTTATTTTTATTTAAAATCAGTTCTTTGGCAGTGATTCTTTGCACAATTTAATTTCTCCAGGTGATGCTATTTCCCGTCAGCACCTGCCAAATGGAGAAGTAGATCATTTAAATCTGCTAAATAAGAGGTAATATTCTTGCCTAGGAATAAAGCAGAGAAGCCAGAATCAGGACCAGGCATCTATTCAGTCAGCTTTTAAATGATTTTTGGGAGGTACTACAGAGATGCAAATCTCATTAGCTTTCCAAGGAACGCTTAGGAACTGTTCCACTTTATCAATATACCCAATAAACTGTCAGCATTTCGGTGTAAAATACTAGCAGAGACAGTTCTTCTTTCCCAACAGCTTCTATTGGGGTACTGGAGACAACATATATATTAATCGTAACAATTTTTTGTGTGTGTATATACATCTACCTAATGCACATTAGATGCATTGATATGTACATAATATATATACACATAAAAATTATTTTTATGTATTATTTAGATGTATAATATATATTTATATAATATATGTGTGTGTATATATATATTATTTATTTTTTAAAAACAGATATTTTACTTTCCAAAAGGATTCACCAAAGCACTTAATACGCAACATATCACATCCACTCCGAGGGAGTTAGTTTGCCAGTTGAGAGAGGATTTTATTGATAAAAACTTCACATTTCAATAACATTACACGTACTTATATGTTCAAATCTTTCAAGAATTATGACTATACTCTTCTAGTTAGACAAGGAGTCAACAGTTGTCATTTTTTAATGCCGGGGTTTTTTGTTTTCCTGTTTTTCAGTGAAGCGCTCACTGATCTCAAGTTAAAGTTGCAGAACTATGTGACCAGTGGTGACGAGCAGAAATAAAGATCTTCTGTGACTTTTATACTGTCATTGATTGTAACATCAGCTCTGAGCTCCCCCAGTGACCTCAGTATTTAATGCTCATGTGATCTGAATGGACTTTTTTTCAGAGGGGAATTTGTTTACTTCAGCTAAGGAATAGTCACAGAAGAAAATGAAAATTATTGTTTTTCCTTCGAGTGACAGACTCCCCCCAAAACCATCCTTTTTTGAACATTATTAAGTTAGTGATAAATCTTACCGTGAGTTTTTGGCAGGGTGTTGGCTGGTAGCAAAGGGCAGAGTGTGAATGCAGTGGATCAGGAGCTCCCGTGGGAAATGCCTGTACGTGCACACACACACACATCACCAATCATCTCAAATACCTCCCTAATAAAGTCATTGCTCTTCTTGACACTTCAGATGAGATTTTGGGGCAGGTTCTGAGCAGCCCCAGGGTTACGTGTCCCGGTGGTTCAGGGCACACCTCCGTGCTCCGCATCCATCCCTGCCATCAATCAGCCACCCTAATGGAGTGGCTGCTGCTGGTCCTTCTCCGACAGGAACCCAGACCCCAGGAACCCAGGTACACTCATTTGTAAGTCTCTTCAGTAATTAGTTCAAATGATCAGCCCAGGCTTGGGGAAAAACAGAAAAAAAAACACCAAAAAAATGCCTAAATCTCCTGCACTTCTGCCCTACAGCAATTTATCAGAGGTCACGGTCACAGCATCTACCACCATGACCACATCTGCTGCCGTCTCACAAAAGGAGCTGCAAACCCCAATTCTAATTTTCCATAAAGCATAATGGCAAAGAAACTCTGGATTTCCAGGTAAAAACATTAATACTATGCACTAGGAAATAGGTATCGAACAATTATCCAGAAATCGTGAAGCAGTAAGGCATGAGATTCCACCCAGTGTCACAATATCAGTTGTATCCACAGGCTGCCCAGATGGCTTTCCCAAAATAAAAGAGAAATTAGATCTAGGAATGTGTTTAGCGCAGAGTATCACAAGTGCCTTACCTTGTCAGATCAGTGCAACACCAATTCCCCCAGATGGTAATGCTCAGGACACCATCTATGATTCAAATTGTTCAGGAGTGGGTGCCAGGAGGAGGAGGCCAGTCTTTTTCAGTGGAAAAGGAGAGATGGGGAGGGACTCTTGATCAAGGAGTGGAGCGATAGGATGAGGGGGAAGGATTTTTAAACCGAAAAAGGGGAAGATTTAGATATCAGGAGGAGATTCTTTGCTGTGAGGGTGGTGAGGCACTGGAACAGGTTGCCCAGAGAAGCTGTGGCTGCCCCATCCCTGGAGGGGTTCAAGGCCAGGCTGGATGGGGCTTGGAGCAACCTGCTCTGGTGGGTGATGTCCCTGCCCAGGGCAGGGGGTTGGAACTCAATGATCTTTAAGGTCCCTTCCAACCCAAACCATTCTCTGGTTCTATGACTCATTGTTGGTGTGCCATAGCCAGAGAGCAAAGGCAGCAGGTAGCACAACCGGAGAGTAACTGATTTAAAAATAAAACAGTCAAACAACCCCAAACCAGTTCAGCTTGAATGCCAAAGTAGACTGTGGTTATCAGGCCCACGACAAGAAGAGGGAAAACAGATTTGGAGTTAAAGTCTTAAGTAGCTACACACACACACACAGTTTGCTCAAGATCTTTAATCGAATTCAACTTGTCAGCATCAACACCCAGTACTGCTACTGCTGCTCGGTTAACACATACTCAAGTCTTTTACATTTTGAAATCCAAAATAGGCCTCTGAATTCACAAATTCAGAAGGAAAAGTCATATACTGGATTTATCAGATCAAAACTGTTCCATCTGAACAGTTCACCAGAGACAGCTCTTTTCTGGAATGCTATTTATGCTAGTTCTGCTGCTGGTTGCGCTTAAATGCTGGGGTGAGGGTGGGCAGCAAAGGGCTGGGATGCAGAAACACACTTTTTATCCAGGATCCCTCCTCAGGGACCACTCTTCTGCTCCTCAAACATCACCTGAAGCTATCACCACCTCGCCGAGGAAGCTGCTGCCACCAGCACATGCTGCAAGCTCCTGGCACCACCTATTGAGGGACGGCAGCAGCACACGACAACCCTGGCAGGTTTATTTTTTTCTATATAGAAAAAATAAAAGAGATAAACCAGCACCAGAATAAAAACTAAAATAACTAACTAATAAACCCCCTAAATATAAAACTAATATAAAAACTACTATAAGCCCCAGACTGCACTGTAAGCAGTTAGTTATATCTGCAAGTAAATTGGCAATAATAGTGATTTGGGGTTTGTTGTTAGGGTTTTGGGATTTTTTTTAGGGGATAACTTAAGGGCTGGAGGGTTTCCTTCAATTTTCTTTAAATAAAGAACCCTGCCTACTCCTTCCCCTGGGTTTAGCTGCTCTCATCAAGGTCACTAAGTGACCTTGAGTTGCGTTCAGCATTTCTACCCCTCGTTTGAAAAGGAAATTGAATCCCTCCCATGTTTGAGAAGCCCAGCCTGCAGTTTAAATAGGATTTTTCAAGTATTAGCATATCAAACAGTGTAGTTGTCAGCATGCAACGTAAGATTAGCACTTTTTTTTTTTCCTTCTTCCCTTAAGTCTCAGCTTCCTTCTGTCCTACTACTTTGCATTTTTAGCGAGAGCAAACCAAAGGCGAGCTTGGCAGCCATCTGGGGGAGCAAGACACTGACTATGTCTACACAGCAGCTTAATTTGCAGCCAGAAGTCAAAGGGCAGCTTAAGGGTTGTTCTGATAAACCACGTCTCTAAGCACCATGTCAACCCATCTTTTAAATCCCTCCAGGGATGGCACCTCAACCCCTTCCCTGGGCAGCCCGTTCCAAGGCCTAATAACCCTTTCCATGGAAAAAGTTTTCCTGATATCCAATCTGAACCTCCCCTGGTGCAACTTGAGGCCGTTTCCTCTTGTTCCATCACCTGTGACTTGGGAAAAGAGACCAATCCCCCCAGCTACACCCCTCTCTGAGGGAGTTGTAGACAGTGAGAAGGTCTCCCCCTCAACCTCCTCCAAGCTGAACACCCCCAGCTCCCTCAGCCTCTCCTCATAAGACTTGTGGCTCCAGACCCCTCACCACCTTCAACTGCCCTTCTCTGGACCCGCTCCAGCCCCTCAATGTATTTTTTTGTGGTGAGGTGCCCAAAAAACTGGACACAACCTTGAGGCAGGACTTCACCAGGGCCCAGTAGAGGGAGATGCCTCAATGTATTTCCAAGTCCCACTCACCACACTGTTCCTGATACAAGCCAGGATGCTGGTGGCCTTCTTGGCCACCTGGACACACTGCTACCTCAAAATATATATATATATATCTCTCAATATATATTATGTCCCAGTAGAATATAAGCCTCCAAAACTCATGGAAAACAATCAGTGGGTCTTTACCAACTGTTTTTCTAGCTATTACTATCTATTGAGGTAACTCTTATATGACCAGCACAGCCACCTCCTGGTGTGATTGTCAGAGAGAAAGTTGAACAACAAATTATGTTCATTTCTCAACCTCATCTGCGTTGCCAGGGCTGACAGAAGTGTAACTCCCCAAAAACCTCTCCAGAATGATCCACACCATTACCTTCCCAACGCCCCTAACTGTGGGCAGTGGAATGTTGCATCATGGTGATGCTGCAGCTCCTTAATCAAGTCCTAGTTTTAGTGGATTAGGGGATTCACTGGCTCGTGAAAAAGCAGCTCTGCAGTGTCCGTGACAGCTCATTAAACCCTGGGGCACCTGCTACCCCTCCACAGGACACACACGCCAGGCACCTCAGCTCTCAGGGTTAAGAGACAGGGATTCCTGGAGAAGAACGGGGAAAAGAAAGGGGGAAAGAAATCAAAACAAAAACTTATGGGCATCTTTACCTTATCTGACATCAAATTTCTAGCAAAATTAAAAGTGCATTCTTTAAGTTGTCAGATAGACATCATCTTCACACTGGAAGGCAACTAGTGTTACTCATCACATGCGTACATAAACCCTCCCAGGGCAACAACTTACCACAATAACACATCCCAAGTAGATGCTCAGAGTTACACAGCAAGCTGTAGGAGATTTTGAGAAGAAAAAGCAAAGCAACCAACAGGCAGCCAGGGAAACCTCCAAAACCTTCCAGGAATTTCTTGTCATCATCAGGTCTTTGAAACCAGTCTTTTTTAAGATGTTTTTTGAGCTTTAACTACTGAAAAATCTGACATCTTCTTTGGGTGTTCGGGAATAGCAATTTTTAGGCCTTTAAACCTGTGCAAATTCACATTTGTTTACCTGCTCCCACCTGTCAGTGTGTTCCTTTTCAATCTTTTCACGCTCTCCAGACAGGCAAAGTGATGTTTGAAATGTGCCTGGTAGGAATTCACCTTTGTGTTCCCCTACCTACCTGCTCCAGAGGGGAAAAAAACAGGAGAGGAATCTAAATCATGAAATTTGAAGGATTTGGATCAAATAAAACTGTTCACTGCTGAAGACACGTTTTTGCCTACCTGTCCCCAGACAGGCAGAAGAGAAAAGCAGCTCCTTGCATGTCTTCAAGCTCTTATTTGTATGTAGTGAAATCCTGCTTAAAGGTTACTGCTCCCCAGTTCACAGTGTTCAATAAAGGGCTTGTAAAAATAGGAAAATTTGGGCAGCAGTTACAGCAACTCTGGGAAGGAAAAGGGACTGAATGAGAAAGAAAAATAGCAAGTGTGACTAATTTTTCCATCTAAACTTAGCTTTTTTTTTTTTAAAGAATAAGCATTTTCAGAGATGCACAAGCCAAAACAAAGCAGCACAACCTCACACACACACATACACCCTTCCCCAAACTAAGCCTCTGCTCGTTAACCATCAGAAGTCTTATCAGAAAACCAGTGTAGCAGTCATATTTATGAAATAGGTGTAGGAAGGAGGGGCACTTAGGCTTAAAGGCTTTGTCTTCCCCTTCATAAACACCCATCTACTGCCAGGAAATAAATTCCTTATTTCATTTTCCTTGTGCACACAGCTCTGTTCCCCCATTAAACTGCTTTTTTCTTGACCCATGAGTTCTCACACCTTTGTCCTCCTCATTCTCTCTACCATCCCACCAGGAGGAGAAGTGTCAACCCACCACAACTCACTTTAACTCACTCACTTTAGTACTCCAGTCAGACAAGGGTAATTCATCCACACTTGGTGCTCAGCTTTCAGATACTCCAGTTTATTATGGACTTAACAAAATAAAACACAATATATATATTTAAAAAAAAAAAGTAGATTGCAAAGTTTTTACATCATGGAATGCCGATAGTTACAAAAATTGAAATCATACCATTGAAAATACATAAAGGTCTGTGGGGAAAAATAGTGGGAGACAGGGGAAAAACTTGCAGCAGATAGGGAAGGAGGAGAGAAAAATATTAAGTCAGTTTAAAAAGAGAGATACGTGACCCAAGCTTTTTCTTCATAGAAAATTTAATCTCATTTTTTCAGTCAAACAACCCTGTCTAGAAACATATTCACAATGAAGTTAACTCTGGGTTTTGAACCTCGAGATAACAAGATCCCTTGGTTCCAGTTAACTTCCATCAAGACACCTTCTGGGTCCTCCAAGTCGTTCTCAAATACCCCCTGACTTATAGTGTTTATCATGCTTAAGCTGAGAGATTGTTTGCTACACAGGTACAAGAACAACAGTTTACAATCTTTAAATTACAAAAATAGTTATCACTCATTAGTATTTCTATACATAGCTCAAGCTATTATATGCATACTCTGTACAGTGGATGTTAACAGTGGTTAAAGTTTGTTTCCTTAAATAAAACAAGAAAAAAAAAGCAACTAAATCACTGACAGTCAGACCCTAAATATTCAGGCACCGTAATATGCTTGCACGTCTGGCACTAAACATCCCTGCCCACACAGAGGAAAAGCAGTTTCAGAACCCAAAAGACATGTGAATCCAAGTGGCAAGACCCTTGTGATGGTTGGTGGAAGAGGACAGCACGAGGAGCTGTCTGGTACTGCCACCAAAGGGCCTGGCACCACGCCATGGGGCCCCACACCAACTTTAATTGCCCAAATTCCTTGCAAACCACCGTTTCTGTCCCACCAGCCCCGCCTACGGGTTGAAAAGTAGCTTCACATGCCAAAAATAATCTGTAGGACAGCAGAATCAACCACCCCAAACAACCCCTCTGCTAATGACCAGAGCTCCCCAGCTAACAGTAAAGAAGGAAGGTGACTTCTCAAGCAGACAGACACTGGATGCTTTTATCATACCCAAATTCTTGTTTTCAACATGTTTTGGTTGGGGTTTTGGCTTGGGTATTATTCCTCAACCCCCGAAGTTTGAAAAAAAAAAAAAAAAAAATTTAAACTAGATATTTTGGCATGATTAAAGCCAACACTAACAAACATTTTGCTGGTTGCAGTAGGCCATTACTGAAGTAGGCTGGTTGCACTTCCATTCCTCCTCCTTCCCTTTCAGGAGCAAAATGAAGCCTGGCAGCATCACTCGGGTTGTGACATTTTGTTAAGACAGGCAAGTAAAATAAATTTAGTTCTCAGAGATACTAATGCTAGTCTGACTTCTCTCTCAAAGTCCAGCCCAACTGATGTTGAGCTTCAGCACAGCTGCCAAACTAGTCACCAATTTCAGAAGATGCTGCCCGAGAACGGATAGATATCCCACTACAGAGTTGGGGAAAAGCAAAGTCACAATTAACCATCCTATCACCACCCAAAAAAAAAAAAAAGGAAGCCTTAAATGCTGAATATGAAATAATACATTTTCTTTTAATGTTTTCTGAACCCAGAACTCTTTTGCATAGGACTCCAACCACTATCCTTCCCATCCAGAGGGCAACACTCCAGTAAGATGGTTAAAGACCTCAGCAGTTCAGTCCAAGCACTTAGAGATTCGGTGTTTAAAGGGTTACCTCTACATACTACGTGTTAAAAAGCCCAGAGTGGCATCGGTAACATACCACTGTGCAAAAAAAGTTATTCACTTGCAGAACTTCAAGGACAATTTGGAGCAAAGTCAACTAAGGCATGTGTTTAAGTCTGCCAAGGTAAGGCTGCAAAATATAAACATCACAACTTTAATATCAAGGTCACACACACATCAGAAGTGCGTTAGGAACTTCAAAGCGTCACCACACAGGAGAAAGTTATGCTTATCTTCACAAAAGATGAAAAAAATTAAGCAACACCACCACTCTGAACATTGAGACGAGTGCACAAATTATGAATGAGCTTCTATAGACTTTTCCCACACCAGGAATTCAGAAGCATCAAGTACTACAGCTCTCCTTTAAATCACTCCAGATGGGTATTTGATGGTTAGATCTTTGATCTTTGTTTGGTGGCTTTACTCATTCATTTATTTTTAAAGCATCACACTTAAAATACAAAAGAATTTTGCTCTCCAAGTCAGATTGGCCAAAGAGCCAACATTAAGTTATAGTTTTGGGATTTTACAGTTATTCTATGTAGAACACTTTTAAGTTTTAATTTTCAGTTGTGCCTTTATTGTGCAATGTTTGGACCACTGCTTTAAGAGATAACTAACAAAGCTTCCATTCTCAAGTGCAACAGGGTTTGGTACAGGAATTGCTACAAACAAGTCAAGTGAAAAGAATTATACCAGAAATAAATCCCTTGAAACACAACCCTACAACACCAGTACGTGTGTGTGTTTGATAGCTTTTGAAGATTATGGGGAAGTTACAAGTGAAATCACCTCAGAAGTCCTCCTTCAGAAAACATTTTACACACAGGAAAACAGAGAAGAGAATTATGATTCTTCAAGTTGACCTTTGGAGAGAGAATTTGTGCTCATTGATTTACAGTGAACTGAAAGGCTTGCTTTTTTATTTTTAAATCAAGATTTTTAAAAAAAAAAAAAAAAGGTGAAATAACTGCAGGTCTGTCACTTGGATCTACTCTCACAGCTTGTTTACAAAGTCATCCAAGCCAATTCTGACATCTCCTGCTTGCTCCCTTAGCATGTTCCAAGCTCTGCCACAGAAATCAAGTCTAAGTTGAGTATTCAAACAGATGCTGACCTGCTTATCTCATGAGATATTACATTAAAATGAGAAAATGAGTAGTTAAATTCAAATATTTGCCTTGTTGGGTTAGTAATATGCCGACAGTGTTGCAAGGGCATATTAGCACATGCAGAATCTTAAGCATTTGATTCTCCTGCAACTGACTTCATTTGAGGATTCATCAATAGGATCCCTACCCTATTTTTTAAGAGGAGAACTCTTGGTCATTCAGTAAAAGTCTGACTATAAATTGATGGTGTTAAAGTTCACATTCATTAGATATCCCACATGACAGACGTTGAGTTGTTTCTTCCCCTTTCTGCCACATACATAGAAAGAGTTTTATTCCACTCAAACATCTTTATTTTAAATTAGCCAATACCAAGCATTTTATGCAAGACCCACAGATTTAAGTGCAGATTTTACTCAAGATGCTGCCAAACTCTCAAAGGTCAGTTTGAGTCCCAGCACTGTTTAACTGTAACATGTTTTTCCGAGCAGCATTCACTACTGTCCCCAAATAACTTCATCATTGAGCCATTCCAGTTATTTTAGATCACTTTTTATCCTGTGAAGGAAAACTTGATATAAATATCTGCCTAGAGGTGTTTTCTTCTTTAACTACTTAAAAAAAAAAAAAAAAAAAAAGAAAAAAAAACACAAGCCAAACCCAAAAAACCTCAGCACTCTAGGTGTAAATACTTAGGTCTAAAAAAAAAAATAAAAAAAATTCTTATGACTTGCTGGCTGACTTCAGATCTGACATGATTTAAACCAGAATTCTCTCCCTCCCCTCCAACATAAACAAATCCTTCTCCAGGAGATAACACAGAAGAGTTTACCTCCGCTTCCAGCCACCTCCCCTTCATCTCAGCATTTAGTTACCACCCATATCTTCTTCGACTACAAGCCACAGGACTGAACCTCATCTACACTGCAGAAAGATGAGAGTCAAGTAGTCTCCCTGTAATAAAGGATGTTTACTTTTAAGTGCCCAGATTCAAGAATAATTTTTGTATTATAAACAGAACGTGACTCCAGCAAGCCACCAGAATTGACCAGGCCAGTTCCAGAAGTCCTCTAAAGCCAAACAATGAAGTTTTCATCTTATCAATAGTTATATCAAACTGATAGTTTAGGTTCCAAAATTTGTCAGAGGTGTTCAGAACAAGCACTCATGGCAACTCAGAGGAGAGGTGGGGTTTTTTGTACCATTATTTCATTCCTTTAAAATCAGTTTTACATGACTGACCTTCCCTCCCACCCCTCAATTAAGCCCACCTAAGAAAGGCTGATAAAGGAAAGAATAATATCGACACATATCTGCACTGAAGCATAAGAAATAGTTGCAAGAAGCTACTCGGCAACCTTTTTCCATAGTGTTTATTGCTAAATCATTTCATATAGCTTGTTTTCAGAAGATGGGCAGCATAAAAACCGCAAAGTCTATTTTAAAAGTTCTATTATTCATCACAACACAACAGTCTCAACAGCATCTTCTTCCAGCTGCATTTTATCTAATTCAGAAATAAAACAGTAGTGATCTAGATAAAAAGTTTTGTACCTAACCCTTTCCAGCAGTCAGCCTTAAGAAGTACGAGCGACTTCGGACACCAAATTTACAATCACCGTGTTTGATGATAACCCCAGAAACTCTCACTGTGCAAACTAACCTATGGATCATGATTACATCATGATTACATCAGCATTCACTCTCACAAAAAGAATCACTTTATCCTTCCTTTATGTAATTTTTGATGTGAACTGTGAGTGCTCTGGAGATTTAGGTTGCTTACAGAGCCTGCACATTAGATACACACACACCCCCAAACGTATTAACAAGTAGTCTAGACAGGCAGTATATTAAAACAATAAAAACAATGAAAGTTTACATCAAGTTGCCCAAAACCATGCTCATTTTTGCACTTAGTTCGAACTGCACAACCTTGATTTTTATAGCTGAACTCAGAAGTTTACTAAAAACCAAAGCAGAATGACAGCAAAGGTTTGTTTTTTTTTAACCCATTCACCTTCTAGAATCTTGAATTTTTCTTGTCAGTAATGATTCTGGGTTTTGTTGTGTTTTGATTTTAAATGCAAGTTTAGATCTAATAACATCCATTCTCCCCATAACATCCCAGAGGCAGCAGGAGGGAATATGAATGAAAAGATGCCAGACTTTAGAAATTGCACATTCAAGTATAGTGTCATCCAAGAGAGCCAGCCTGGCTTTCACACACCAGGCCACTTGTAATCACCTAAAACGAATGAAAATTAGAATTCCAAAATAAAGAACTATCGCCACTGGTTTTACTAAGAGAAGTTTCACACCCAGAAACCTCGATTTCATCTTGTTACTGAAGCAGTAATACTGCCAGTTTCAATAGTCAAATACCAAGAACTGAAGTATAAACTTAAAAGTTTACGAGTATCAGTTTTTCTAAAATGTTCATTAGTGACACATTTCACCTACACACAGACACACACACAGTTAATCTAAGCTGATGGACCACACTGTAAGGAAAGGTCCTGATTCCATTCAAGAATCTGATATTTCCCCTCTCCCTCCCACCACACAACTTGACAGAAGTGCTTACAGGAACGAAAAAGCAAACAGAAGGGGAAAACCACAACATTTAACAAGTGCATCTATGTACATTTTGCACCTTTTCCCTTTCCTTGTACCTAAAAAGTGAACAGGTCACCACGTTGGCTACGCTTTACATGCACGTTCTCTCCCCTTCAGGTAGTACCAGTCCTGTCCAAAGGATCTCAACAAGCAGCAAGAGCAGTCATTCCACACCAACCGACCTGTGCTGTTACTGTGGAGGCTGAAGGACATTTAAATACTCTGACTGGCCCAGCTGGTAAGTTGTGTTTCCTCCACAGTCCACATACTGGTATCTCTCCTGGGATATTTGCTCAGAGTGGCCAAAGTAAGAGGTTGTCACCGTCACTCTTGAAGAGAAAAAAATGGGAGAAATATTTGGTTTGTAAAGGACTTCAGTTCCCTGTTCTGAAGATCAGTGTTCATACGTTACCAGGGTTTTTAAGGAAAGAGGTTTAAAATAAAATAGATACTATCATTATTAAAGTTAAAGCAATACTAGTTTATCACAACAGATTTTCTTCATTAAAGACATTTGCTTTCCCAAGCAGACTTTTTTTCCTAACGATGGTAAAGCTGAAGTTTATTCATTATTGTAGTTTTACTTGGTGAGGCACTGGAACAGGTTGCCCAGGGAAATTGTTGATGCCCCATCCCCAGAAGTGTTTAAGGCCAGGTTTGATGGGGCTTTGAGCAACCTGCTCTAGGGAGAGGTGTCCCTGCCCATGGCAGGGGGGTTGGAACTTGATGATCTTTAAGGTCCCTTCCAACTCTAACCATTCTATGATTCTATGATTCTATATCACTTTGCAAGGAGAAAGCAAGTGATAATTAGAGAAGTTACAGCCACGGTCAGTCTGCAAATCTTCCCTCCCAACAAAAAAAAAAAAACCAAACCCCCCATCATGCTGCTATTTACGCAATCAGTCATGAGAAGCAGACTGTGGCAAAGCACCAGGAGCCTGTCATCACTTCAAGATCATGAAGATCTCAGCAATTTTGGAACACTGACCGACACACAAACTCATTTCAAAGCATCTGAGAGCTTCACGGCTACAGCAGTAACAGTTCTGCCCATTCAGGTGTCTCTACAGGCATTAGTCTGATGAAAGAATCAGTTTGCTTTCAAGAACACTACACTAAAAAGCAAGCTGATTTCATTTTATCTACGACGCACAGACTCCAGGATTAAGTGTTTCTGAACAATATTTCAATAAGAATTACATGGCTTTTCAAGCTGTGTCCAACAACCAGGAAGTTTTCATACTTACTGCATCATCACTACTATGTTATGCACTTTGATAGAGGCTAAAGTACAGAAGTCACTGCAAGAAAGAAAAACAATTGTTAGATTTGCATCAAACTTTCACAGGCAACTGTCTAAAAAGCAAACATTGTGGTTTCAGCTGGCAATTCCGCAATCTGTGTATGTAGAGACTATGAAGTTGGGTAACAACAAGTAAAATACTTCAAAAACACTGCCTGTGATTGTAGACTCACTTTCTTTTTCCCTACTCATCCACTTCTGCATTATACAGTGACCCTTAACCAGTCTGCAGAAAAGTTACTGTCGGAGTTATTTTCTTGCACGGTATCTCTCCAAACCAGTATTTTCTGACACATTCCAGTTGTGCAGAGCACTATGTAAGTGTACACACACTTTTCCTCCCTCCTTGAATCTATTGCTCTTGATCACATATTTTTCAGCTCTGGAACGAAAGGCATGTGAGCAGCACAAGGTTGCACGACAGCCACCCACAATATCTGCATGCCATTGTCCTTCTTTTCTCCAGCACCACCATACATCTGCTGAAGTATTAAGCAGTGGACAAACACAGGTGATTGAAATGATATGAAAATATAATGGTTTGGTATTAAAAGTTGGTTTATATTGTTATATACAGTAGTGATAAATATGCTGATTTTTTTCCTTTATTCAACCTATGCTGATTTTACACAACTCTCTCGGATCCAAACAATTAGCTCATTATGGCTAACAAAAGATGTAAATTGACTAGCTGGGGAAACGCTGAAATGTGATCTACTGTACAGCCCTCAATGCTACAGCATAAAGAAAACTCCACAACATCTCTGCAGATGCTCACTTTGAAAAGAAAAGTCAAGTTTTACACCACTGTAATTTTTAATAAGACCCATGTGATATTTAGAGGTGAGGACACTTACAACATGTAGCTCATTTCATCTTGTATGACTGTGGGCACCATATAGTCAATCTAAAAAAAAAAACAAAATCACAACAAAAAAAAATCCAATGAAAACACAAATGAGTAGATGCAGATTTATACAAAGATTATCAGGTATTCAACTTCAAAAGCCTATCCTATTTACCTGTTTCATATCCAGAGGCCCAATGTTGGTGATGTTGTTTAGCCGTGCTTTGCCAATAACTGTTTTCGAAAACTGAACTTGGGCTGTGATATTTGCCACTTCAACAGAATAATAGTTGTTGTTTGTTATATTTAGTGTGTTCTGGAAAAAAAACAAACCATAAACAATCACAGAACAGTAACACCTATCCATTCCCTGATATGCATTCTGTGTATTTTGAAATTTGTGCCTGAGACAGTAATAACTGAAATTACACAAGTATATTTTCCTGTCTTCTAGGTGTGGGAAGGAAGGATGGAAGGGACCATCAATGAACCTCCTTCTCAGGTTTTTTTGATTAACATATTGAGCAGCACAAACTTTTGGCACAACTTCCCTGGTGACCACTCTCCATTGCAAATACTGCATTTCTTCCTATCCTCAATTATTCCTCCCAGGAAATTTAGGCACCACAGGACCCTTTACTGCCATGGCTGCTTTGTTTCATTTAAAATCAGGAATTCTACTAAAAGTCTTTATGCAACCCTCTACTGACTGCATTACCAAGAAGCACGTGGAAAGAACTCCATTAAGTTTTAAGGTAGATAAGTTTTTCCTCAAAACCAATTTTGACAGATGCCTAAGAGCAGGACAGCATTTAATAACATTCCTATATACACACGCTCCATTTTGCTAATATTCCAAAAATAAAGCAGGGAAACACAAAGTCACTGCTCTCATGAAAACAGGAGACCCAGTGGCAGCTTGCAACTACACCTCTATTAGCTACAGCTGCAGGAACCAGCTACAGCAGGTCCAGTTATGTTTTTCAAAGCAGCCACTGTATCTGCTTGTATTTAAGGCACTAAACAAGTTTACCAGCAATGCACAATTTCTGCTCATATCAAAGTACCACAGTAGTATCTCTTAGTGCATTTATCCATTACAAACATCCAAACAGCCAGCCAGACTCACCGTAATATTTAGATAAATGATACGTCTACCCTGTTCGTAATTGACATAGACGGACTTCACTCCGATGTATTCAACATCGATTGAGCGAGGAAACAAGAAGAACACAGCCAGCCCAGAAAGCAGCAGACACACAATCACAGAAGCTGTCACGTAGAGCTTTCTGCAGAAAAAAAGCCACCAAAAGAGAGCATGTTAATTTACTTTTAAGTAATAAAGAGGATGACTAGTCAATACAACCAGTTCAGTCTATTCCTAGCTTCCATAAGCTTCCAAACAGGGAAAAAAAAACCCACCCCCAACTATACTGTTCTTCACATCCATGTCTCAAAAAGAGATGTTATTATTGTATAAACACATCAGAAAGCAAGTTTAAACCTGGTTATCCCAACATTTGTAACCTAAACAGGGAAATGGAGAAATAAATATTTATGTGCTCTGAAACACAAGCACTTCCTCTTAAATTTATTTATAGCACAACTTCTGTCATTCTGCAGGACTCTTCCAAACCACAGCCAGAAGAATAAAGCTCTAACAGAGGATTTTTTTTGTCATAAAAAGTTTTCAGGGAAAGTGTTGAACTTCTGCTAAGGAAGAGAAAATTCACAATAAATCTAATATTAAAGGGCTATGTATATATGATAATAAAAAAATAAACAAGTACAATACACAGCTATTGCAAACGTGCAACACAGCTACCGCAGCTCCAAATTTCTTAAAATTAGAACACTAAAAGTAGTATGTTTCAAATTTGTACTACTATTACATTGGATATATAATCCAAGAAAGTATTATGTGAACTGATAGTATTTCTTCCGCCCTGGCATTCATTTCTATTTACTACAGAAAGATCCAAATATTAAAGAAAGAAAATCAACAAAAAAAAGTGTCAGAACAAGAAGCCACAGGCACTGTAATTAAACCTTTAAGTAGATACTAGAGGAAAACACAGAAGCACAATCAGAATGATAAACCTGTTGATTTTGCTGGCTGTTCAGAGCTTTACAGATTAATTTCTAGGTGACTTATTTTGTAGTAGTGGCCCAAAGAAGTTATTACTTTACTCAGACTTTTAACATCGAAGAGGTACCTGCTGAGCTCAATTAACATGCTACACAGGTTGACAAATGCTTGCACAATTACTGTAGACATTCAGATAAATATCTCCATGAAGAGCTCACACAGTACTAGCTTTGTAGGGCATACTGTGATGGGACCATACACACCTGTTAATAACTAACTCTCCAAGAGTTAAAGGATAAGGCTGACATTACTCATTCTTGATTCTTCTTAACATTATCCCCTTTAAATTGCTGAATTTTAACTAGAATAAAAGAATTAACTGTAGATTCAGGTCTCACAACTATTAACTTACGTTCTCCTTGGCCTCAGTCTCTGATCACTGTATGGAATTAATGCTACCAGCTGATTTTCCTGCCCTGGAAACAAAAACAGCCTTTCAGAATTCAAACAAACAAAGAATAAGTATTGTTGCAGCTACTTCAAACAAAGACTGCCGGTTTTAGCTTAATGGCACCAAAGTATAAACATTGAAGATACACATTTAAATTCTAGATAAGGACACAAGTAGAATACTCCTGAAGCTTATGTCACTTTCTGAAATAGAGCACAGCTTACACAACACCAGAAGGAAAAAACACCAAGCCCAACAAAAACCAAAAGAGCAACAAGTTCTGCCTCTGCACTACACACACACAGGAGGAGCCATCCTCTGGCACCACATCCTTGAGAGAAACAGAGGCACAACAGAGTCCAGCTCTCTCTGTCAGACCATATAAAGTCATAGGAAAAACTACTCGGAAGCCCAGGCAGTAAGGACTGATCCAGAAGGCGTTCTACACCTACTCTTCTTAAAAGCAGGAGTCGGGTTTGTTTAAAAATAAACACACAAATCAATTTGGGTGGCTTCGGCAACACAAGTTAAACACAGGCTGCATTCTGGGAACCAGTGGTGCTTACAACCATTTCTCATGGGGCTGAGCTGCAGCGCCCTGGAAGATGGTTTTAAATTGGAAGAGGGGAGGATTTAGATTGGATTTCAGGAAGAAATTCTTTGCTGTGAGGGTGGTGAGGCACTGGAACAGGTTGCCCAGAGAAGCTGTGGCTGCCCCATCCCTGGAGGGGTTCAAGGCCAGGCTGGATGGGGCTTGGAGCAACCTGGTGTGGTGGGAGGTGTCCCTGCCCAGGGCAGAGGGGTTGGAACTTGATCTTTAAGGTCCTTTCCAACCTGAACCATTCCATGCTTCTATAAGCCAAAGAAGTATTTACTGGGATTTCTCCAAGCAACAAGTTACTTCACAAGACAGCATTTTAAAGAGAGGGATATCTTAACAGTAGAAATAAAAAACACAAGCACCGATGAACTGTTGAAAGCATATTTGCCTTCTTGTACCTTTTGCTGTACAAGAAAATGGAACTGAGATCCACCCAAGAACAAAGGCCTCAAGACCAAATCCGATTTACATTTTTTAAGCCAAATGCAGAACTTGACCAGCATTATCACTCAGCTAATCAACTATCTGAAGTGATTCCGCTCTGAATCACTACGCTGAGCAAAGAATGCTAACTCATTAGGCAGTTTTATGTAACATCAGCCTCCTAAAAAACTTCTACCAATTGAAAACATATTTATCTCAACTTTAATGAAGCCTATTCAACCTTTGAACAAAACAGCCCACCTCCCACTTTCATACTTAATCCTAGTGAGAAGCTAAAGCTAAGTAACAAAACACATTTTCGTGTGTTTATCATACAGTTTATCCATTATATCACGTGTTGGTCTTCCCTATTAGTCATGTGGTTCTTCTATGAACACTTAATTCTTCCCCTCTCCCCTCAAAAAAAACAGTCCCACAAGTGAAACCTCATCAGTTCCTCCTCGTGGTCAAAAGGAAGATCTTACAGCTGGAGCAGAAGGCTGTGCCTCAGCACACCGCATTTGCCACTCTCTCCTTCTGCCTAGTTTCGGGTACCCTCCAGTCTCCTTTCAGAGTTTCATTTCTAAACAGCTATTCAGGCAGCTCGCCATGTAGGAGAGAAGTGCAATAAAGCAGAATGTTTTATTAGAAGGAAAAGCAAAGGATGAGGGCAGCAAGCAAACAAAAGGCACAAAGATCTAATGTTGTGCAGCCCACTCCTTCCCAAGGCAGCCAGAAATGCCGTGTATTTTCAAATCCCAGCTGGGGTTCTCTGCCTGGCAGGGACAGAGGGAGAGTAAGGGAAAAACTGAGGGCCACTGGCAGAGGTGAGGGCAAAAACATTCAGCATAAACAATGAGGGAAAATGTATTGTAGCACAGGTCTGCTTTTCACTCTCTGTATTTGCAATTATTTTTGCCAAGTTATATATCGATTCAAATACTTTAAAATGGGTAGTTAAAAAAAATGCAGTAAAATGTCAATTAAAAAATTCAACTTGCAAGAGCTGGAGTTACATGTGATTTTAAAGCTGAGAAGGAGTAATGCTGGCATGGCACAGCTAGAAGACCCAACAGGTAAAAACCCAAAGATGACTCAATTTATGACATTCATCCAATATAATTTTAACAAAATGCTTAGTGCTAAGCAGTCAGAAAGATAATAAAACTTCATTTTGACTAGGAGAGCTATTTGCTATAGATTATTATAGTTCCACCAGTTACGAGGTAGATTTATAGGTTAAAGAAAGAAAAACAACTTACCTCGTGGAATTCTTCCTGTTCCCTGGCAAGTTGGGCAGGTGACGCTGTCTCTTCCCGTAAATTCCACATAGGGAAACTGTGACACGTCTCCACATCTGCCATCTTCATTGTGCGATTCCGAGTGAACTAACCCATTCCTCATGTTATCAGACACCGTGCCTCCGTCGTAGCCATCTTCCTTGCATGTATGCATAGGCAGGCGAGAAAGTGATTTTCCCATCTCTAAAATAAAAGTCACAAAGAAGTTTTCAGGGAGAGCAATTCAAGGCTGAAAGACAGGCTGAGAGAGCTGGGGCTGTTCAGCCTGGAGAAGGCTCCGGGGAGACCTGATAGCAGCCTTCCAGGATCTGAAGGGAGCCTACAGGAGAGCTGGGGAGGGACTCTGGGTCAGGAAGTCTAGTGACAGGACGAGGGGGAATGGTTTTAAATAGGAAGAGGGGAGATTTAGATGAGATATTAGGAAGAAGTTCTTTACTGTGAGGGTGGTGAGGCACTGGAAGAGGTTGCCCAGGGAAGCTGTTGATGCCCCATCCCTGGAAGGCTAGGCTGAATGGGGCTTGGAGCAACCTGCTCTAGGGAGAGGTGTCCCTGCCCATGGCAGGGGGCTGGAACTTGATGATCTTTAAGGTCCCTTCCAACTCTAACCATTCTATGATTCTATGAAACATGGCTTGGATTTACCCCTCTGTATTGGCTATTAGTCTACAGCCATTCCTCTAACAAGACTCCTGTTACCCTCTGCCCAGATCCCTTAAAACCTGCAAAGCTGGAGTCAATCCCAATTTGTAAGAACCTGAACTAACTGGGAGCTTTGTCTGGATCCTCCAACATGCCCAGGTTGAAGGGGAATCAACCAGAGGCCTTTTAAGTTCGGACAATAAAATTGCTGGCAAAAGGTTACAGCAGTCGAGCAGTGTCTTCAAAGGATTATTGCACAGGCTTGCAGACAGCACAATAATCTCTGTATAAAAAAAAAATTTCAAAATTGGGCTCTAGAAAGCAAGTTTACAATTTTCAGTGGCTTCTACACACAATACAGACTCAACTCTGATAAGCTTTTTAAACAGAACTTGTTTTGAGAACACGGGATCAGCTACTCATTGCCAAGCTAGAAAGATAAATCTCCAGGTGTTTAAACTGATTATTCCATTTTAACCAAAAAGGGGAATCACAGGAAAGTCAAAGAAAAAATGGGAGTTAAATTAACATAGCTGCTGGCAATATGTGGCATTTATAAAGACCTGCTAAAAAAAAAAAACGGTATTAATCAGAAAAGTATTTTTGCTTCCTATGCAAATTTTACAGTTTTCTCATGACTGCAGCTCTTCAGCCATGATACTGAAACTGCCTTAAAACACAGAGCACTTGAAACCAAAGACTACAACGAAGTGATGCAAGTGGAAACCTTCCTAATTTGCAACAAGTGGAAAACAAACTCAAAGTTAAAAATTAAATAAGCTGCACAGCAGCTGCAATCAGTAGTCCAGCTTATCCCCATAACCTACTTAGTAACTTAACACACAGAGACACCAGCCACTCAATTCCCTGTCTTGGGGAACAGGATGATTTAAAAAAAAGTGCTTAAAACTTCAGGTTTTCCATTGTAAGTGGCAATTTTAAAGCACCTGCTAGTAATTATCATGCTGCTTCACTGAGAAAGAAAGTTCCAAGGAAAAGATTAAGAGAGCAAAGCAAGTCAGAATATTTTAAACCACTCAGAATAGAAGGATTTTATACACAGGGATGGTAACATGAGCACAACAATAATTGATTATATTGCCTCAAAGGCCAGCTGAATGCAGGAGGGGCAAAGGCAAATGCCAACAAGTCCCAGTTACTGTCTCAGCAAATATATAACATTATTCTATTTAAGTCATTAAACCCTTACAAGAAGGAAAACTATTTATCCTTATGCTATTACAGCACTTTTCAAATGTCCTAAATTTGAGAGCCTTTCAATAACAGGAACTATGGAACTGAAAAGTAAAACTATTGAAAGAAAGTTTCTGAAAAAGCTGTTGATAACACTGACGATTATTGCAGGTGGGGGTTTTGCTTACTGTTTTCCTTGCAGCTGACCTACAGCCTTCAAGCTCTGAAACTTGACTCTTGCAGCTTAGGCAAGAGCTGTCACAGATACAGGTCCAAACACCAAGGGATCAATCTCCAGTGCTCTTGTGCTACAACTCTGCTCAACTTACCTGCTCTACCAACGGTAGGCCCAGGTTACGGCTACATTGACAACTAAACACAGAACAAGCAGTATCTCTGTAAAAATTAAAAGTTATAGAGGATCCAACAGCCACACTACACGTGGTTTTGAGTGTTTATTCCACACTAGCTCTTGTCCAGACTGACAACACCCACTCACAAACAAAGTGCACCTTCCAGTTTTACCTTCTTCCAAAAGGAAGGCAGCTCACACGCTCCCAAATCACACTGTGACGTGAACAAAGGTGGTGCAGCAAGCCAGGATGACTGGGAACTCTTTTCAAGAGCACACCCTTTTTTTGAATTAAAATACTACTGCAGATGCGTCCTCCGAAGCCAACTGTACTCGAACTTCTATAAGTAAAATTTAATTCTGTTGTTCTACTGAGACATCTCAGTTCACAAATGAGAAAATACCCACCTTGAAGCAAAACGCATTCCTCTAACATGCATTTACCCCTCAATCAAGCACTGACCTTAACACAGCTGACCAAAACTCAAGTACATTTTGTTCTTTCATCCAGCACCTACATGCTGAACACTAGCCTCGCAGTTCCGAAAACATATCAACTTTGTAGGTGTCAGCCTCTGTACTGTCACCAAAATCACAAAACCTACTTCCTGAACAGCTGTGCTTTGACCCAGTCTGTCTCTCAACTGATGTATGTATTCCAGCTCCCTTGGACTTGCCTGGAGTTCCCTTGAATTCACAGTCTGTTAAAAAGAATTCAGGAAATGAAAAAAATGTTGTGATAAACACCTTTTCTTTAAGGCTGCGCCCCTCAGCTTGCTGTAGGGCAGTACCGTGTCCCAGGCACACCGAACCACCACATCCTGAGTTAAATGCGAGACTCAGGGGTAAAAAGAAATTCTTTCTGATTATGAAATCAGTGAAACTTTATGAATAACTGTTACACTTCTCCAAAGAATCAGGGTGGCATTCTTATCCCTTACATCCAAAAGCATAAACTTGAGGTTACAGACCTACTTCTTTTTCTGTACAGCAGAAGCTTTTGAACCGCAACCACCTCCCTCCTTATCTGTTGTGTTTTAATCACGAAGATCACAAACTCCTCCAAGAGAGAGCATTTAGCAGGGGAAGGCAACAACCCGGCAAACATCCCCACTCCCCCTCACCTCCTCGGACACCCCCGGCTGGTCAAAACACACCGGAGTTTAGGAACCTCCCTGAGAATTACAGCATTTCCTCGCCCGCCGAGGCCCGAGCAGCCGTCGCCCGGGCAAAGATGCCGGTTTCCAGCCGCCGGTTGCCGACCGAGTTAGGCCGACACCCAGCGACCCCCCGGACCCCCTCGACCGGCGGGCGAGGGGGGTCTGGGTGCGGGAAAACACCCTGAGGTAAGCGAGGCCCCACCGCGGGCCTACCCAGGCCTCACCGGAGCCCGCAAACCACCCCCCGGCCCTCAGCTCCCTCAGGGCCTGGGTAGACAAGGCCGCGCCCGGGCCCGCCGCCCCTCGGCTGCCCGCCGCCCCTCGGCTCCCCGCCGCGGCCTTCCCCACCTGCGGGCCCAGCCGAGAAGGGAGAAGGGGATGGAAGGAAGAACCGGAGGCTCCAAATACGACGCAGCGGCCCCGGCGCTAAACCCCGGATCCGGGGCCTGCGCAAGGGCGGAGCGATGGGAGGCGGGGCCCGGCCGGGTCGGAGGCCGCGGGAGGAGCTGGGCCCGGTCCCTGGACGAGGAGGCCGGTGGGGACCGGGTGTGAGGGGATGGAGGGGCTGAGGGGGGCTCCCCGACCCCGGGGGTAGAAGCAGGAGGAGGGGAGAGAGGGAAAAACGGGAGATGGCGCATCCCGTCTCCTCGCCTGAGGGACGGAGGATAGGATCGCGGTGGTGTGGGCCTCTGCCTAGGTTCTGAGTGTGCCTTTATCACAGGAAAAAAAAAACGATAAACCACAAATTTGCTTGGTGAACCCTTCACCATCAGTATTTTATGTTCCCTTCTGACAGCTCCCGTGGAGGTAACTCGCCAAGGCTGCAATCTGAGGGGGATGGGATGCTCCAGCCAGGAGGGCTGTGGCAGGTCAGCCAAAACAAGGCCATAGGAGGTGAGGACAAGGTGCCACCTCCGCTCGGTTTTGTAACTCCTGTCACAAGTTGGCTTCATACAACCGGTGTTTATTCAGGGCACAGGTGGTGGGTTGCTCCCTGAACGACTGATTTGCCAGAGCAAAATGAAGTACTGTTGGAAGTGACTCCACGAATGATTCCATAGAATCATCCAGGCTGGAAGGGATCTCCAAATGTCATCTAGTCCGACCTCCCCGCAGTCGCAGGGACACCTGTGTTGCCATGAAAGATGAAATCAAGACTCAATAGTCGGGGTGACAATTAAGCAGGTATTCTTTACTGCAGTGCTGGACACACAGGGGATCGCTCCTCCGAATGTGCGTACCAGGTAAAGTTAGTTTAACAACATATACACACGTTATTCATACATATTCATGCTAATTTTGGGAACTAATTAACATATTCATTATTTCCCGAGAATTCATTACAACACCCTGCCACCCTCTCAGAACCTCCTTGTTCTTCAGAGATAAGTTCCTTCTCCAAGATTACATGCATACATGTCTAAAAACAGCTGTCCTGCTGCTTATCATACCCCTGCAGTGGGGTAGGCCCCTGTTTGTGGTCAGCTAAGTTAGAAAAACTCACAATATTTGTTAACTCATACTTACGCTAAGAGCGGCCTAGTTATGTCAAGCAAACCTTCAAAGCATACTTCAGCCTTATTCCTTAATTCACCCCCAACCAGCCCAGGTCATCCGGGTCCTCATCCAGCCTCACTTGGAATATCTCCAGGGAAGGGGCCTCAACCACCTCCCTGGGCAACCTGTCCCAGTGTTCCACCACCCTCAGAGGAAAGAAATTTTTCCTAATATCTCATCTAAATCTACTCTTCTCCAACATAAATCTGTTGCCCTCGGAGGTCCCTTCCAACCATAAAAATTCTGGGATTGTTGCGCTTTGTGTGCCTGTCTGGTCCAAAATCGACTACTTCATGTCTGTAGCAACACAGGGGACCACTCCAGTGTGCAGATGTGGGGGCAGCAAAGGGACAAGAGCTGTGCAGAGGGGACACAGGGAAGGAGTCTGGAGGACCATGGAGGAGCTCTGTCTTGTTTGGGAGCCTCCTCCCAGCTGCAGGAATGAATCAGGCTGAGGGAAACCCTGTGATTCAGCCCATGTGTCAAAGTGCAAGGGCAAGCAAAGGGGCAGGGCTCCAGAGAGAGGGTGTGAGGAAGCAAGGTCCTTACACCAGTTTGGGGTGATCGTGAGCCTGGGGCAGGGTGCCAGGCTGCTCCAGAGGATCATAGAATCATAGAATCCTCTATGATTCTAGGATGGGAAGAGACAGGCTGCCTCCAGCGGCCACCCAGAGCTCGGGCAGGTGTGGGGCCACCTGCAGTACAGGTCCAGGATAATAATCAGCACAGAAAATAACCTTCCCTCCCCCAAATATGTGCTGCTCAGAGAAGAAGGTCTGCACATACCTTTGCCTGGGCCAATGCCAGCCCATTTATTCCCTTTATCCTTGGAGCTTCCTGCTGTTTTCTGCAAGTTTAAGAGGTCTCAACTAGCAATAGGCCCTGGCTTTCATCATCTGGTTCAAGTAGAGTCCTGCGTGCTGCTCACTAATGGCTTGACTCTGCTGGGATTGCAATGTCCCTTGTCCTGGTAGACCTTCATTTGAGTCTTTGGCCCATCAGTTTAAAGTTCCTGAGGTTCCTATACGAAGGTCTTTGTGCAGCAAGATTGACCATGGTACTTTGTGGGTTCCTAACTATAAAATGATGTGTAAAAAATCTTGAAGAGATCTCTAGCTTGCTCAGGATTTACATGGATCTTGCTTTAGAGCACCAACAAATGATGTGAATTTATTTTAAATAATAGTGGCTGCCAGGTACATTGACCTAAATCATCATACAGCAGGGGACATGCCAGAAAAGATCTAGCAAAGAGATCTTCGCAACAGCTTTGAGAGGTCACGCTGAGTTCTGGCAGTTCAAAGTTACTCTGACAAATTCTGTGAATACGAATTTGTTCAAGGAAAATGTTCCTAGCAAATCTGAATTAACGTGGAGGTTTTGCTCAGATAACAAATTTTCACCTTAGACTGCAGCAGTTTTTATCCAACACTTAAACTCCTGCAACTGATCTGTAAGGCCCCATGCGGGTCAGGGTGCTACAAGGTTACCCAAGAGAGTGTTTCACTTGCCGGGACAGATGCAACAGTTGAATTTCCAGATATTTCTCTGTTACTGTTATCAACAGAGAAGTTTCCTATTAAAGACTTTTCATGGGTCACCCTAGCCTTTTCTCTGAGATTTTGAGACATCCAGAATGCCTCCTCCTCTCCTCCCCCTTTTCCTTTAAAGCTGTCATGATGGAATTGAACATATCTCCAGATATCTCTTTTGATTGTGGTATTTTCAGTTATAAAGTACATGTTAAAGATATAATTTTAGAAAGAGAAATGGAAATACTTGAAGGATCTGACTCACCCATTAGTTGCTGCAAATACATCCATATAATATAGGAGTATACTATGTTAACATATAATATATCAATATATAAAATGTATAAAATATAATTTGTTTATTATAGGTTAAAGTAATGCAATAAAACTGGGAATATGAAGGTCCTGTGAAGTGTCACACCCTCTATGCAGGCTTGAAAAAACATGAAAAATATGTGATATACTGATAACAATTTTATACATTAGAAGCACCTTAGAGGTGCTTAAATATGTGATGAGATGCTTAAAATTAGTACTGAAATTAACTTGGGCTAATCAAGACAATTCTTATGATTACAGAAAAGGTATTTCACACTGAAAGTACAGACTGAGTTATGGGAGAACTGCAAGTCATACTAATTTTTAGAGATTTTGCCCTTGATTCCATAAAATGACAACAGTCCTGTTTGTCCACAAGTCATCCCAGTCCCAGGATGCACTGGACTGAGCCATGCACTAGTTGCAATGGTGCCTTGTGGCAGGTCTCATCATTTAAGGGTACCTAAAGTCACACTTTGACCAAAAAGAAAAACAAAAACAACAACCAAACTCTAGAAAAAGAGGGAATTCTGCAATTTAATTTTCCAGTTTAGGTGTCCATAATCTGGAGCAACCTTACTCCAGGCACAGGACAATACCATCCAGCCTGTTCTTTGACCAGAAACATACTGGTCAGATTTTGATGTTTTATTCTATGCCCTAGTGCTGCTTTGAGGAGTGGCTGCACTAAATGTAAAAAATTAAAAATGTGTATTAAAAAATCCACTGTACTTATTTCATCTGTTTGGATTTCTAAAGAAGTTTAGTTTCGAAACACACTGTATTGTTCTCTGTCTTTTAGAACTCATGATGCTAATGGTGTCTATGATAAATATTTTCAGACACATTTGTTTGTCATGGATACTTTCATTGCTGTGCATTTTCTGATGGTAGGGCCTGTGCACTGAGTTATTTTGCATGAATAAAACATAAACAGTCTTTTATAACTGCCATATTTCTGATATATTGCACAGCTACCGGTAACTGTCGTTCTTGCTGCACTCCACGGTCCTCTGTGGAGTGTATTTGATAGTTTCTCTTTGTTCATTATATGTGCACAATCCTTACATTCTGCATTAGCTGATAAATGAATGAGATTATTGTGTTCTGGAAGAACATCATTTTTGCCCGTTCCTCCACAATTCTGATGCTGTGTAAGAACTGCAGAACTATTTGTCTTAATACCTTAAGGGTGGTTGCCTTCAGCCCTAGGTACTGACATGGAATATTTCTTGTTGGGCAGCCTCATTCATCTAGAATCATATAATTTACATCTGATCTGTGCTGCAGTTTCTGATGTAGGAAAATACAAGCAAGGAGTTTCTAGCTTTATTATTTCTACTGTGTGGCCTGACTTGCTTTAGGGCTACACATGGAGTTAAACTTTTTATTGAGAGGCTTTTAAACTTGTAAAACTCACCAGGGGGAGACATGAACAGTCAATGGAATGTTTGGCCTTTAAGCATTCAACTTTATTTAACTTTAAAAAGAGAATACGTTCTTACATATATTTGGGAAAAGTAATGACCTACGTATAAGTCACATAAATGTCTGAGAAGATGTAGATTCCTGCATTTGGAATGTTGTGTCAGTGATGGTGACTCAGTCTCTCACTGACAACAGAATCATTATGTCACAATGCAATAAATAAATGGGTTTTGCTGTGTTTTATTTCTATGTAACCTGATCAACACCAATAAAATCCACTTGTACCTTAGAGTTCCTATATTTTTCCAAAACTTCATGGGAGAAATCTGGTATTAAGTCCTCTTTCTTTCCTTTAGAACTCTTCCAACTGGTTTAAGGCTCAGGAGTCAATTTGTGCAACCTTCCTCACAGTTTAGGCCATCATTTATACATAGGAATTGATTTATGGCATCAGTCTAACAGGTGCATAAAGTACTTTTTTGAGCCACTATTAAAATCTGAAAAATGGTACCCATAGCAGACAAATAAGAGATAACGGAATATGCAGCATCAGGAGCACCAGAGTGAACAGATAACATTGAGGAAATTATTGTGTATAGAGCCTGAAGCCAGCTCGTTCCTGGCTTTTTGGCTTAAATGTGTTTTTATTGTATGTATTGCAAAAGTGAGTATCAGATTCATCAGTAGCTTACGCCAAGAGACCTTTGATAACCCACCCACTATAGCAAAATGATGGATGGTTTGGCCAACATTTAAAATAACTTCAGTTAGTTGTGTTAGCCTGCCAGACAACCTACTTGCAAATAGATATGGATTTTGGGACTACTATTCAAAATAATAACAGCACAATGGTCTCATCTTTCTAGTCATGTCTGACCACACTCAGCCTCTTCTGAAAGTTTGCCAGGTGAAGGTGCCAGAAGATGCGATTTTCTTTTTTTCTTGGAAAATGAAGAGAGACAACCTATACACCTGTGCTTGTAAGGGACCTAAAAATTGGCAATCGTCATAGAAATGAAATGCCATGAATTCCTTTACCTTTCAACAGGGTCTTCCCTGTAATTTTGCATTTTTTGCCTGCTCAGCTGACTCTTTAGCTTTAATAGGTTGTTTATTTCATAAACAAAAGATTTCCTTTTCCCCCTATGTTTATCTTCTATAGGTTTTATATTAAAAAAAAAAAAAACAAAAAACACCCAAACAAAAAAACCCCAACACCCTTTTTTATTATAAACCCCAGTATCATAGTTTGTGAAGCCAAAAAAGAATAAATATGCTTTAAGTAACTATTCACACAGAGATAACACTTGCAAGTGCACTTTCTTCAGGAAAATACTTTGACTGGTGTGCTTGCTGTGCAAAAGTGCTTCCAGAGACAGCACTTATGTTTCTGCTGGAATATGTTCTGCAGAATTCTAGTGGATACGTATAGATGAGATGGAATTGGAAATTAATATTTTAACTTATCATCATCAGAAAAATCATTTGTCATGGAAAAGATTATCATATAATTGCACTGCAATTATCTTAATGGGTATAATCTGTTATGTCTGATTTTTTTGTCCATTTTTGCACTTCTTTGAAATAGGACCCTATAACGTGGTTCTCATTATTGTCATGACAACTGTGTCAAAATATTTTATTGAAAATTTAATCACCCTATAACTCTCTAATCTCTAATTGCAAAAGTAGTTTGGCCTGAATGCACTTTTAAAACAGAATGTGTTCCTAAACAGTAGTGTTTCTAGTCAGCACTCAGTGAAAATGCATTCATTCCTGTAATATACAACATCATTTTATTGCTTTTAAAGGAGGCAGAAAATTCCATTGCAACAAAGAGCAAAGCCATCTTTAACAGGATCATATCATATGAAATTATCCCTTTATTCTTTGTTGTTGAGTGGCACAGGAAAGATTTGAAGAACACAGGTTTAGCTGCTTGAAGATTTAACTAATGTTATTTTTCTTTTTTTCCCCAATGAACCATGCTTATTTCAGAAGTTATGGATCTCTGATTCCTGATAGAAACTGTTATTTATTCATAGTAGATTATTTCTCTGCTGCTACAGCTTTAGATTTCAAAATTAACCTCTTGGTTTTCCTTCCCTTTTTTCGAGTGGTGGATACTAGGATTCTATACCAGAAATAATATGCATTTATTGCTAGATAGATTACAGAATTCCCATTTTATCTTGCATCTGAGGTATCAGCCTCACAGAGGTTTGGTTGACCTTACCTGTCGCCTCGCTAAGGAATCCAGTAACAGGATTATATGCTTGCAGTTGAAGGATCTATGTCTTGGATAAAGAAATTATTTTCAAAATTGTCATTAATAATAATTAACTTTGTGCATTTCCCTGCACAGAGCTCTTTATCATTACATGCATTCCTATAATCTTTTAACACTCAGGTTCCCATGTGTGTGCCTATCCTAAATAGCACCACTGAAACTAAGGCACCATCTAAAATAACCAGAAATAATTTGAAGCCCATTGTGAATGGAAAAGCATCTGTATAATATTTGTATAATGTCTGAAGAAGTGTTTAGCAGAGTGAAAAAATCTTTCACAAATTATGAGATTAAAAGTAATTTAATTGATAGGCAACTTGTTTGAAGTTAATCCAGAATTGTAATATGAATATAGGATGGAGCCCCTCTCCTATGAAGACAGGCTGAGAGAGCTGGGGTTGCTTGGCCTGGAGAAGAGAAGACTCTGGGGAGACCTTAGAGCAGCCTTCCAGGATCTGAAGGGAGTTCCAGAAGGGCTGGAGAGGGACTCTTGGTCAGGGAATGGAGCAATAGGATGAGGAATAATGGTTTTAAATTGAAAGAAGGGAGATTTAGATTAGATTTTTGGAAGCAATTCTTTCCTGTGAGTGTGGTGAGATACTGGAACCGGTTGCCCAGGGAAGCTGTGGCTGCCCCATCCCTCGAGGGGTGGTGGTGGGAGATGTCCCTGGTGGGAGATGTCCCTGCCCAGAGCAGGGGGGTTGGAACTGGATGATCTTTAAGGTCTTTTCCAACCCAAACCACTCTATGGGTCTATTGAACATTCATGGGAAAATGTATAACTATATTTGTGCTCATGCACAAGGCAAACAGTGGAGTGGATGGCATCAACTGCCCTAATTTAGACCTTGAGAAATTGAAATGTATAGATGAACACGTATAAAACTGTATAAAATTACTGCTTATGTTGCTCCAATAATGGGAAAAAAATAAATGCTCGAAGGACAGATTTTTTACAATTGAGTTCACAGCTTGTTCTGAAAGTGTGAACATTTCACCGATGAAACAGAACCATTGAAATCTACATTTCTGAGAATGTTTATGTGCAAAGTAGAGTGTTTGGACGTTTCAGTGAGCGGGTGTGAAGAACAAGAATATTTTAGCTCCTGACTGGAATTAAACATATGGAGAAGACAGGCTTGCATTTTCCCAGGCTGCTGATTTCGGTTCATTTGATTTGGTTTCATGTTCTGTGAGAAGAAAGTTGCTCTCCAGGAAGGGCAGGCTGCTGGTGTGAGGGCAGGTGGACTGTAAAGATACCTGGTTTGTGAGGATGTCTGTCTGTGCAGCTTAAAAGTCAAGGACAAGAGACAAGAGGAGTAATAAATTAAACACTTTGATACCACAAACCCTAAGGAACAGGAGATGATGAGACACTAACAAATATGAGAATCCTTAGGGTGCTGATTAATGGGCCATGGAAGGAACCACCAAAGCCTGGCCTTGAAGAGGTTCAACCTGAATTTTGTCACCTATAAGAAAGAGAGAAACAAGATTTTCATAGATCTCATGGGAAAGTGCAAACTACTAATAGGATATCTGATGGTATGTGGGAGGCTTCTTAAAATTTACTATGGCTTTTTTGGGGAGGATTGTGGGAATGAACAAAATTTATGGCATGTTTAGGAAAGGGTTCAAAAGAAGGTAAAGGAAGAGATGGAGGTAGATCAGAGAAGAATGAGTGCAAAATGGAGAGGAGGGGAGATAAAAGGGGTCGATCATGTGTGAAACAAGCTGCTGGCTAGTACACTGGGTTTGATTGCCTCGATGTAGCTCATCTTCTCATTAGACTCTCTTCTTCCCAACTATTTTCCCATGTGAATGTGCCTGATGAACAGTGAGCTTCGTGACAGAGTAGCTGGTGGCCGGGACGAGAGGTCAGGGTGCCAGCACTTCTCTGCAGAGGCTGCGGGTCAAAGGGGCCCGTAGGTCTGGGGGCCAGTGACTGGAGGGACTGGGGCCAACTGCCAGAAGGATCCATCTGTGTTGGCATGTGCCAACAGCAAGCTTCCAGCTGGAGTAGCTGATAAGTTGGGCAAGAGGACTGTGATCTTGACAACCAAGAGGCTAGAGGATCTGATAGTTGGCTACTGGAAGGACCCAAAGTTTGGACCAGCTGCCAGAGATACCTTAACAGCCAGCTCCATGGCCTTAGGACCTTCTATCTGCTTTTTGGGCTGCAGTCCCTCTATACCATCTCTACAGAGATAAGAAGACCTGGTGTTGGCAACTGCAGGCAGGAGTTGTGCGTATGAAAAAGTCTGTATGTCAGTGATTTATAGCATTGCTTCTCAGTAGGTTCTCAGTAGTGGAGATATGATTTTATAAACACACATACACCCCAAGATTTGAAAACTTTCTAGGGAATAGCTGAAGCTTATGGGGAAACGTCTGTCTGACATGTGGGTGTAGTTTGTAGGAAGCCTATTCATATATTACAGTAACACATTGATTTAAGATCTTATTTCAAGTCCACCTCGTGGATCTCTGGGAATGACATAGCTTTTGCTGTCAATACAATCAAGCTGAAAAGCTGCTTTTCTATCTTCGTTTTTATGCCTGAATGTACACTTTTGACACTTGATTTGTGGTAGCTGACACCTCAAAGCTGATGTACGGCTCAAGAGTTAAGAAGTGCAGGGCCAGACAGAATGAGCTAGCTATAATCTCTCAAACGTATAATACTCTCTGACATCAAATGTGAAAATCATCAGCATATGGATAGTGTCATACGGAAAAAAAATATACTAAAAGGAAGTGGAAAATTACTGGGGTTTGGACTCAGAGGAAGTTAAGCTTTTAAACTACCTGCTATGCATTTTTCACCTTTTTCCCTTTCCTTCTGAGGATATAAAAAACAGAATTATATTCCTGTATTTCATATCAGCCTTGTGTCCCTGTTGCTGTGAATTCTGATGATAGGGAAGGGAAGGGAAGGGAAGGGAAGGGAAGGGAAGGAAAAAAAGAAACAATCCAAATCTTCCCCAGGGGGATAGAACAGAGGTTGTAGATAATGTGTAACTGATAGCTACTGGAAATCTACAGAAGACTATACAGGTTAGGGAAAAAAAAAGATAAAATATATGATTTCAGGTACCAGTATGCGATCTGCTAAGTATGTTTGGAGAGTAGCCACTCTCACAGTTTGGAGAGTGAAATCTGAGTGTATGGGAAAGGCTATTTCAACCTCCTTGAATTAGGGAATTTGTCATAATGTGTGAAAGAGATTCCCAGCCACTGGAAGGATTTTTCATGTTAGAAAGTCAGGCAGCCCTTGAAAGAAGACAAATTTAAACCATCTTCTGGTAATAACCTGCCTCACAGGTTGGGGAGCAGAGGAAAGACCATTTGCTCCCTGAAACAGATCGATAAGCAAGTTTCAGCAGAAAGAGATGTGAAGATAAACTAAATGATTTATTTCATTTAAGCATCATTGAGCAGGGACCCAAACCACCACAGTGGCAGGAAAAGTCTTGCTCTGGCTCAGAAGGACAGCTGTTTTCTATTCTGACCTACCAAAGAGAAGCAGCATTGTTTGGCTCATGAGAGTCTAGACCAGGAAACTGAGATATTTTCTGATCCCACTGAAAGGGGATCAATCTCACAGAAGCTTATCAACTAGCAGTGGGAAGAATAGTGCTTTAAACCATATTTTAAAATTAAAGCAACTGCAATAGTACTTTGTGAAAGGGTCAGCTCCATGGCTGAGTACCAGCCATGCTGTGCACACACCTGTTGTTAGGTTTAAGTTTAAATTATTTAGTTAAATTTCTAGATTTCACTAAGGCTTACAAAGACGAGTGGATGCTGGAGTCCCAAGAAGAGTAGTTTGGAGTTTGTGTAGAGTCACAGCGACTGGTGTCTTGTGCCACCAAAAGTCCTTTAGAGCTGCAGAAGGGGGCCCTCGTGGTTCTGGATATAAAGTGCCTTATGAAACTTTCTTTTGGATTTGACTGATATTCTAGACACTTTTAAAATTAAAAGTTTATCTTTGCTTTAAAGATCTGAAGAGAAACTAAGCAAGCAGAGGGAGATGCAGATCACAATCTGAAGTTTATTTGGTTTTTAAATTTGGAAATACTCATCCAGGCTGTCACCTTTGTTTTTCTGTTCTCTTTTGTCTTTCAAGCTTGTATGTTTACTTTTAATAATAAAGACTCTACAAGCTTGTCTTTTTTTATAACAATCTGGTCCTTCCTCTTTGTGTTCAGTAGCTCTGGGTATGTGCAGGCTGAGCCATAGCTTCTCTACTTCTGCTGCCTGATGTTCGGGCAATTCCAGCAGATGGAGAACCCTCAAGCAGTGCTGTCTTGAGGCATCCCAGCCGTGCTAGCAGCATTTTTGAATTTTTTTTCAGCTCATTGTTTCAGTGGCTTCTAGTTACTAATACCTCAGACTGAATTTAGGCTGAGAATTTATCTTTCTTTTATGCTTTGTTTCTGCAAGCTTTTAAGGCTTAACAAAGAATGTATTCTTTAACTATCTACCCACAAGTTGTTTGAACTTGATTATGTTAGCTTTTGGGACCAAAAAGTAAACCATGTAACACGTATAAAGATAACACTTCTTCTCAGGCTGGTTATGGCTTTGGACAACATTTTAAAGCCCACTAGCAATTGTAAATCAATACATGTCAATTAAATGTACATGTGGCTGCCAGTTCAAATTTGTTCTGTATTTATTTACTTCGGTTTGGCTGCTACCAGTCATTTCACCTTTTATCAACTACAAGCAGCACGAACCTAACAATGAAGAATGATGCAAATGTAATGATCCTATTGATTGAACTGGAGATTCCTTCCTCGGGAGAGATTGAGTGCACCTACTGAAACAGAAGCTACTTAGGTAATGGACTGAGATGAGCTGAAACTCTCACAGAAGGGACATTATGGTATTCACCTCCTGAGGATATCTAGAAAATAGTCAATTTTTGTCAGAAGTTGTACTGAAGCTATGCTTCAGGGAATATTAAGGTGCATCATAATGGCCTCCACAGCTCAGAAGAGTTGAGAAATAGCAGTGAATGAAAACACAAGGGCTTGCTCTTCAAAATTCTGAAGATAGTTTACAGCCTTATGGAAGATACAGCCCCTTATTTCTTACCCCTTACCAGTTGCATGGTTGGGTTTCCTGGGGCTTGATTTCATCCCTACATGTGATCTTACACTGCAAGAGGGTGGTGGATGCTCAGAGCTGTCAAGACCAGCACTGTTTTCCCTTAAGGAGCAGAATCGATACTGCCTCAACTTGTTATCTGCTGGTACATCTGTATTGCCCAGATAAATTGTTATTCCTAATAAGTGACTAACTCAGCATCCATTTACCTACAATAATGTGACAACTTCAAGATTTTGCTTTTTTTTCAAACAGTTCTCTAGAGAACTGCATGGTTACAGGAAGCTGCCATCTCTGTGATATCATCATGGTTAAGTTAAAACGTGTGACGGGAACTTTGGCTCATACACTAAAAATGCTCTTTCCACTTTTAAGATGTATGAGGCAGATTTTCCTTGTTCATCCAATGACCAGTCCACATGAAAACTCATCTTCCTGATGGGAAAAGTCAGTCACTTAATTGCTTAAAACCTGAGTCACTCCATCATCTTCAATTCTGTCTTTTAAAGTACCTTTTTAATGCAGGCTTGTAACATTTCCAGGCTTAGAAACTTAGGAGAGGATGCCCTAGATGACATCCAGCTCAAAACACTTCATTCCTTATGGTTCTTACCCTTCCTCTGCTAGGACAACAGCCTTGGCTTCACTATCTTCCATTACTGTCGTTTTAATCCCTCCAGTTGATAAGATATCAGGGGGAATCTCAGCGTTTTGCATTCTCACCACTACTCCTCTTTCCTTTATTTAGTAGCTTTCCTTAAGCTTAATATGCCTGAGTGTATCGGGATGGATAATATAACTAAGATCCTTTCCTCAAGAACTATCTTCATCCCTTCTTCATCCCTGAACAAGACCTCTTGGAGCAAGTAGCTCTTTCCTCTTGCTTTCTGCCACTTCATTAACAAATAGCTTTTCTGTTATTGTTGGTATACAATTTCAGTATAAAAAGGTCAATTTAACTTGGATCACTTTCACCACAGATCAAATGGGTTTATGGATTAGGACTATGAAAAGCAGAGCTAATCAGTGATGGAGTGAGTCCATGGCCTATGTACTTACTCAGAAATGAAGGCAGTCTGTACTCCAGCTCACAGCGTAAAATTATCTCTAAGTTCCCTGTTGCTTAACTCTATGATTCTGATTCATACTAACCCACATATTATTCAGTGCTTTTGCTTTACCTAAGTATAATAAAAGAGCAACAAAAGAGATACAGCAGCAGTCAATATTCAGTCTTTTAGGGGACAGTCTCTTTGCTGCTAAGTTGTTTTTGCTTCCACATTTTGCTTTTCGGCTAGACTGCTGCCATTTCTTCTTCTTCTTCTGTGTTTGTTTATCATGTATAGCCCTATAAAATTACTTAACCTGCTTCAATTTATCTTCAGACTGAGCGTATGGAAGCATCAGTGACGCAGGTTACCTTCCTCACCACGAACACAGGAAACATACCAGTCATGGTCTGCTATTAAAGCCCTTGCTCAGCAATTTTTGAACTACATCAGATATAACAAAGTTGGGCCTGAATGTAAGTCATGAGATTTATGGAAATGTGTTTTACTTTTTGTTACAAAGACCTTATTCCAATGGCAATTAAAATAGAGATAAAACACTCTGTAACATATCAATTCCTGTTAGTTATAAATGGTCTTATTCTGAATCTGGGGAAGATCATCTACAGTCTTTTTGAGCTCTGTAGGGATGAGGATTCGATGATTAGAACAGAGGGACCAACCCCTGATGAAGAGTTTTAGGATCTATCCTAGTAGAATAGTAAGTTATATTCCTAATGAACTGATGTTTCTAGTCATATGTTTAAACAGAGAATGTTGTTAACTGTCAGCAAAACTGGAGAGGCAATTTCACACTGGATTGCAAAGTGTGCAAAATAGATAAACATGAAAAAGAGAAAATACTGGTTTTTTTCCTGTTTGATTTCTCCTACTAACAGGTACATTGCAGTTACATATAGTAAGATTATGTCCAAAGTTTTTGATAAAAATACAGTTTCCAAGCATAACCCTTGATAAATTATCCAACACATGGAAAAAAATGTATCTTAACTGTTTATGTTCTATTCCTATCTCATACTACTTGCAATTTCCCAGGACATCCAGTTGTTTGATTTCACTATTTGCAGTTTGAACTAACGATCTTCCAAATTAATGCTTGGCATCAAATATTCAGTTATACTGTGGTTATGCTACTGGCTGGCAAGTCAGTCTTCTACTGAAGAAAATACTTCAACAGATGAGAGAAGGAGAACAGAGAGATTAAACAATTTCCATGAGGCAGTCGCCACCAGAGATCTTTTTAATTTTGGTGGATATGGGATGAGACAACAAGGTCACTGAGTCCAACACCACTGAGTTGGATTACATCAATCTATAAAGGTGTTGGTAAAATACAATTCAAGCTTTGCAGATATTAAGTTGGGAGATAGTGAGAGGCTGCTCAGATGAAAGAGCCCTTTTCAAAAAAGACATTTAAAAAGGGATATTTGCATGGCTAAAGGGATGTTATAAGAAAACGTTATATTGAAGGCACACGAACAGTGGTTGCACTTTGTGTGAACCTCCCAATAAACATGTGTGCCCTTTTTATCTTCAGTAAACAGAAAACGCTTAATTTCAGCTTAGGTTTTAACCCATTTCTGTGGATTTTATTTGGTCTTTGATTTAGATGCAGCTATAACTCAAACTAGAGGCTATGAAATGGTGTACTGATGTACTCCTAAAGGCTTCTTACTGGAGTAAATCACTTTGATATTGCAAACGCCGTCTTAGATCATTGTAACCCGTCTGTCCCCGAGGGCATAAAACCAGAACAGCTTGAAGGAGGATAAACCCATCCTCTGAAATTCCAAAGCTCTCATGCAATGGAGTGGATGTTTTATGCCTTTCTCAAGTTTTGGGAAGTTTCACTGTATGAATTTCTCACCCTGGGCAAGGCAATGGTCAATCTCCAATAGATTACAGAAGAACCAGAGGTGTACCAATTTTTCATTACTTTTTTCAGTAATTTCAAGTATTTTACTTTTTATCTTGTTGACATTGTCCTTCCCTGTGCCTGCCTTTTCTAAAATTACTTTTTCCAATCAAGATGTTCATAACTAGTGATACCATTATTATAATCGCTATTTTTATTACTTGTAATTTCACAATGTTTCATAAATATTCATTATATCTTTGCCATCACAGGGGAAAAAACCAACTTGTTTCAGCAGACATTAGATATTTGATACCTCAGGAAAGGTGAAATGTTGTATCTGAAAGTACACCATGTAAATATTATGTTCTGTAGTTCCATTAATTCGCTGCTGCTATCTATGCTTCTAATTTAGTGGGACGCTGACCTCCCTGGCCAAGTTCCAAGGCACAGCATGTTTAAGGGTCAGCAATGATGCTGAAGAGCAGCCAGACAGCTGAGTCCTCAAAATAACCAAGTATTTCTTGAAATTCAGTCAAAAGGGAAGCTAAACCAAATTGTTTGTGTCTTTCAGTGGGTGGTTTGTGTAATGCCCCTGTCTCACCAGAGGGGATAATCATGTTTTCTGCCACAGTCAGCAAAATGCTGTGAAAATGGTCAAAGTGTGAAGAATGCCACAAGGTTCCACTCAAAACTGAACTATATTTTCATGCCATTAAGATATGAGACTCATTTTTGCATTAGGAAAGAAACACATGTATCATCTGGTCTTTTTGTGTTGCAGCATGACTTGTGCTGCACGGTTCATCTGAGTTCATCTCTGTGGGTTTTGATTTCTTGCTCTTTATATTACGAATTCTTGGGTTTTTCACTCGTCCTATTCTGAATATAGAAACGTAATATGTAATACTGCCTCTCTCTGAGAAGTAAAGAAAATGCAAACATCAAAATCATAGATATAATCAAAATAATTAAAATCAGCAGTGTGCCACCAACTAAAACCAGCATTTAATACATTAATATATTAAGTGTGAAGAGAAGAGCAATGAGGGTGCTGAAAGATATACGAGAAGCAACTAAGCTGGGTAGGACTCCTCAGTCTCAGAAAGAGAAGACAGCTGGGTAAAAGAAGCATATAAATTATGAGCAGCATGGGAATGATAAATAGGGAATTAATGATTACTCAGTATAACTAAGAAATCAAATTATCAAGTGACAAGTTCAAAACAAGTAGAAAGTCGTGTTTCATCACAAAGTAGATGAAACTGAGAAAATCATTGCTATAGATTTTTAGGGGTGCCAAAAGTTCACACAGGTAGAGAAGCAATTCAACTCATTCATAGAAGAAAAAAATCCATCAGGAGTTATTTAGGTGGAGTAAATTTACATTGGGATTTCTGAAGGACAGGTTTGCCCACCTTTAATCTGCTCTGAATTTCTACTCTCAGGTACAGATGGTCTAAGATGGCATTTACAACCTCAAAGTGATTTATTCCAGCATGAAACCTTTATAGAAGTGCATCAGTACCAAATTTCATAGCCTGTGGTCTGATTTACAGGCTGTTTACGGATCTGCTCTTTCTGGTTGAGGAAGTCCTTTGCTGCAGAACACCAAAAAATTGGTGGGGAATTACCACCATATGTTTTACCTTTTCATTCCTCTTCAGCCACTATCAAGGACAGCTGATAGACTAAAGGACCCTTTAGTCTGAGCCCATACTTTGGCTTTTTTAAATACCTGCGTTGCTGTAGCACATATGGATTGGGTACATGCAAAGCAAGAAGCCATTAACAGACACAGAAACTCTGAAAGAATGTTTCTGGATGTCTCTAGATGAGGTAGTCGTGTTAAAATATTCACATAACATCATTGATTTTGCAAATTCTTTCAGTACTCTTAAAACACAGCTAAAATTTTAAGAAAAGATTTTTTTTTTATGCTTTGCTGGATAGACTTCAAAAAGCAGGAGATGAGAATCTGACAAGCAATATAACAGATTTAATGTAAATGTGTATGACTTGTAAGAAATGCATCCACAAAAAAATCACACCTTTTTGAGAGGTGTGTAAGAGGTGAGGTGTGAGGTGTTCTTTTTTAAAAATCGTCCTTTCATTTGGGAGGTACATTGTTGTCATTTGTGTAATAGATGTCTGTACGCAGAAGGAAAAAGCCAAAAATAAAATCTGGTGGTAATGCTACTGCTTTAGCGCTACTGAGGCACAACCATCTCTGGTTTGTCCACAGCTTGGAATAGATATGATCTACCTGACTTGCTATAAACTATGAAAGCAAAGCAGTTGCAGTAGAATATGTTGGTGTCTCCTGAGAACCATTTACGTTTTATGTGTTTGTGTACATACAGATATGGTGACAAAATGGTCCTTTTGTTCCTGCGGTTTGCAGAGAGCAACGCAATCTGTTCAGGGCTATAACGGGCATTAATCATTATTTGTACATATGGATGGAGTTTTCATTTATTGGTCAACCTGACTTTGATAAGAGGCATCGTTATTACAGTCTCTGTGAGTTAATGAAATGGTAAACGCTTCTGCCACATGGCTTGGAAAGGAAAATGTGGTGAGATGAGGCTTTGAAACTTGCATTGAGCAATTAGTGTTTTTAAATGCAGCCTTCCTAACCATACAATTAATTGTAGTTTCATATGTTTTTCTTTTTTATAAAAAGATGAATTTGGACAGTCTGGTTTTAAAGCATAATGATGTCCTCCACATTTTGTCCTCAGAACAGCGACAGACACAGACTCCTCAGTGCTTCTCCATTAAGAATTTAGGATAGCTTAATTTTTTATCTTCCATCCATATCTGACAGTTAGCCTGTATCTGACGCTGCAAATGCTTCCACATGTACTGATCTGCATGAGTGTGAGATGTTCCCGCGAATACAAGGCCAAAACCAGAAAATCTTCCAGTAAATGATGCTGCTCGTGCACGCAACTGGGCAGACATCTGCAAGATCAGGGCCCAGAGGAGCAATTACCGCTGATGGGTTTTTGCAGTACATACTCGTCTGTTAGAACCTGGCCTGAGACCAACAACTCATTCCACATTGGTCAATGAGCAATGTTTTATATTAACTATAGTTTACCCTTTGTCTGAACTGAACTGGAAATAATGAAGTGGGATTTGACTTCTTAACATCATCATTTCTCTTTCCAAAATTTTGATATCCTAATATTTATACTCTTTATAAATTTATTTGAAATTCAATAGTAGCTGTGTTATAGCTACTTTTCCTTTATTACACATTATCACAAAATATACAGTAAAGATAATTTGAATATTTTCACAGTCTAATTCCCTGAAGTTCTCTTTTAATGCCATAGAATCCTCACTGTTCTGGAAGAGGTTTTCAGGTTCTCTTACATTAGAGCAATTTTCCTCATACATGAAGTATAATTTACATTAAAGCTAGAAAGGCCATTTCTTTATATGTGTATGGTCTTTCCTTCCTGAAGGCCCAGCAGGTGACTTTTAACCTCAATTCTTTTCCTTTAAGAACGTGTAGCATTTTAAAAGTATAATTTAGCTAAATTAGCAAATCTTGTTTCACTAGAACCCCCCTCACCAAGTGAGCAGAGCACCTAATTAGTTGTCATCTTCCCTGGGGTACAAGACCACCTGCAGAAGAGGACTTAGATCACAGGTGTAAGCCTGTGGGTGATTTATCTTTCCCCTCCCACCCCATCCCTTACCAGCCTGGTTATTTTACCTTTAAATGCTGATGGATTGCCAGCTCTGGAGCTGTGATGGATTCTGTGTGGCAGGGTGGGTGACAGCAAAGCAGATGTGAGGGGACAAAGACCAGTTTGTTGGCATGAGCATGGTTCTGTCTGTAGGGTTGCTTTTTTTTCATGGCAGTAATTTAGGAGAGCAGTGATTTGGTAGTTTTTGTAGTTCTGTTAGACTTAAGTAATCAATCTGGGGGGAGTAGCAAAGTTGTCCTGATCACAAATCTCAGCATCTCTTTAAAGTAAGAATGGTTATAGCATAACTATTGGAGTTTGCCAAGAGCGCTTTCCCTACTATTCTGTGTTTATCCGCTCATCTCTTCCCTCTTAGCACAGGAGAAATAAAATAAGAAGACATATATGAGGAGAAAAGCATGTTAGAAGGAAGGAAGCAGGGAATTCTATGATTCCAAGATTCTGTTAATGTATTAAATAATTGTCGACTTCAAATTTTCTCAGAACTCTTGATGTTCAAAGAACCTAAGATATTTTCTTCCACAAAGCTACACTTTCTGTATATAATAAGAATTATTACTCCTATTTATCTGTAACTTTGAGTGCCCACTGCAATTGGATGGCTAAGACATTTCAATGTTGGTATTCTGGGTTTAAAATAAAATGCAAGACTCCAGTCCTTCCTAAGGCAAAGAAGCCCAAGGGCAAACTACCAATTAACATGTGAAAAGGGTTGCTAGAGGGAAAAAAAGGCTTGATTTATTTGCATACTAATGTGAATTAGAAATGAATACATTTCTGGAATAATTAAGATGATTTAACATTTACAGCTTTGTTCAATATTTGAATTTATGCTGCTGAAGTTTTTCAAAACCACTTGTGCTTTCAGCAAGGTGACACCATGTGGATTGCTTTTAGTACTTGTTCCTAGTTTTCTTTATAGTGCTTTTAGTTCTGATTTGTAGTTTATCCCAGGAAGGATGTGGTACTCCTACTCCCTGTAAACTATCCTGAGAACCATTTGCAAGAAACTGTAATACCTTCTTGGCATGTAGCTTTGCTGACAAAATATATGTGTAGACAACATGAAAGGAACTTTCTGGGGATTTTTAAAAAATAATTAATGTAGCTACTATTACAGAAAGGGGGAGAACAAGTTATTATATGCTGGTAGACAAGACAAAAGTCTAAAAATTGCCAAGTTACCTTCTCATTCTGACTGTTAAAGGAAAAATGGTTCTTCTGCTTTTTAAGAGTCACAACAGCACTGGAATAAACCACAAATATGGTTGAGCCAAGTGTTTACTGGGGAGATCTAGAAAGTAACATTAATTAGTTGAGGTGGATTAATGCTCTAGGATGCAGTCTATGACAAAATATCGGTGGCATGATGGATGATTTTAGTGTAACGTCAAGTAAATTAAATGCATCTTCTTCTGTCTTCAGTGTGTGAAGTGACAGAATAATGAAATGTAAATAAAAATAATGGCTTTGTTTATCTTAATTTAGAAGCTGGTCACCCGAAATCAGGCATAGATATGAGATAAAATAGTGTGAAAACTGATGGTTGGTTCATAAACATAGTTGATTTGTGAACTCTAGAAAGTTTTTTACTTTGCCTGAAGTAGTACTTCTTTAAATACCAGCTATGTGTTTGATCAAAACAGGAACTAGTCTTTTCTACTAAACCTAGGGCTGGGTAGATAGCGCATGTGGTTTTTTGTTTGGTTGGTTGATTTTTAAAATAGCATAAGTTTACAATATTAGGGAAGAGAGGTGAAGAAATTATTAGTATAGAGACTTTTTCCATTTTTCCATTAAAAATATCATAAATTAGTTATTACATCCATTCTTTAAAAATTCTAAACCTACAAGATACCAACACTGTATATAAAATTAATAAAAATTTGTGACTGGGATCATTAGGAGAAAAAGGATTTGAGCTTTTTTTCAGGACTTTTCACTTCAAAGTGTGTTTTGAACCTTACGATATCTGGCCTGACCACCAACAGTAGCAATAAACTCTCCATGGTTGTGGTTCGTGTGGGCTGCTTTGCCATGTTCCAGTTAACAGAGTCAGGAACGTACAAAGACAGCTTGGTGGGGCAAAACCATCTCAAAACTGACTCGGAGCCAAGCTCTGAAATGTTAAACTTTTCTGGGTTTAAAAATCTGAGCTAAGAACATGGGTGGGAATGTGACAGTTCTTAATAATTGCTAATGGGTGCTTTGATAATCGCAGTCCTGCTGCTAAAATTAACTACGAGAAATTAAATTAATAAGGTAAATGGGACAAGTGGGTCACATAGAGCTGCCACCTTGTTTATTTTTTTTTTCCTCTCAGTCTTTCATAAATAAATGAATAAAATTTCAAGCTGTTTGTGCTCAGATTTTTAAGATCATTTACAATATGAGCCGATTGCATTTCAAATAGGACTGGGGGCATTTTTGCCCTGGGTTTTGAGGCCAGTATTAACATTTCATAGTTCCCTTAATAATGAAAGGCACAACAGGGAAAACTAGTATCTATCTAATGAAAAAGAATATCTAGTGATTGCTATGAATAAACCAACAGATCTTCTAAAGTGTGGAACAGCAAGCTGCAGAGTTAAATGAAAGCGAGTGATGCTCATTAGAGTCTGCTCTGACACCTAGTTAGATTCATTAGTGCACAAACAAAGGTTTAAACTGCAGAAGATGGGCATACAGGCCCATGAACAAAAGGAAAAAGGAACAGTTATGAAAGAAAATAGTATCTCAAAATTAATGTGTGGGAACTGACTCCTGACTGGCTGCTTATCCTCAAAAATAATTCTTTTTGGGCTCCTTATATTATAAATAAACATCTAAAAAAATAAAAAATCCCCAGATCCCAAATGAAATAATCAAAGCCTCTAAAGTGACCTTCTGATCCCTAACAAGCTTTCTGGTTTAGGATTACCGGTCTCAAATCCATCAACTCACTCTCTACCCCGGGATGTTCCCGCTGCTCCGCTTACCAGAAGGACTGGGTGGTGATGTCCCATTTTAAAGGAGGCTGCCAAATTTCAATGTTCTGGTGTTTGTTTGGGTTGGTTTTTTTTTAGTATTCCTTCTACCTACATTAATCATACCATTTATTAATAACATAATGATAAAATATTAATAAGAAGAATATTCACATCCTATTTCTTGGCACTATTTATGCCACTCCTTTCCTTTTTCACTGGGCTTGGACAAATAGAATGGCATTAGGTGATTTCATTGCCTTTTTAAGCTGCTAACGTAACAGCATTGAATTCAAAAACGTAGCCACCATCCCAGCTCTGTACAACAGGAAGGGAGTTCCTGGGAACTCCTTTCAAAGGGACTTCCTACCTTGGCACCCACGACCGGGAGCAGGCTGGGGGCACGAGAGCTGCCTTTCTTTGAGGAAGGAGGTAGGAAGCCAGGAGAAGAGGAGGTAAAAGAGGTCCTCTCCTGGTTTGTGGCTTTTGGTGGATGCCTAAAGGAGAAGTTGTAGAGGAGCAGAAGCAGCTGAACGTTGTCAGAGCTCCCTTTCTCAGCAGTGTGGCTGCAGCATCCATCAGCCTCTCCAGAGGGGGACCCGCTACCCCAGGGAATGTGAATTTGGGAGAGTCCTCTTCCACACTGGGCTGCCACTACAAAACAACAGCAGTCACCAAAGAGAGAAGCATGAATTTATTCTCAAAAAAATCTTATATAGGTTAGTAACAAGGTTAAACTGACCTCAGTGCTAAATATATTAATAATACAATTATACATTTGTGGGGAACTTTGATCTGCTGTTGTATGAGGATTTTTCTGGCTGATCTATGATCATTTCTCTGCTTTTTCCTGTGGCTGTTTACAATTGTTCAGCCTGAAGAAGAGAAGGCTGAGAGAACTTATAACCCCCTCCAGTACCTAAAGGGGGCTACAGAAGAGATGGAGAAGGGACTCTTGAGTAGAGAATATAGTGATAGGATGAGGGGTAACAGTTTTTGCACTGAAAGAGGGGAGATTTAAGTTAGATATCAGGAAGAAATTCTTTCAGTGGTGAGACACTGGCCCATGTTGCCCTGAGAAGCTGTGGCTGCCCCATCCCTGGAGGGGTTCAAGGCCAGGCTGGATGGGGCTTGGAGCAACCTGGTGTGGTGGGAGGTATCCCTGCCCATGGAAGGGGAGCTGGAACTCCGTGATCTTTAAAGTCCTTTCCAACTCTAACCATTCTATGATTCTATGTCTTGATTTAAGTCCAACTCAAGGCACACTTTGCAAATGAGCTGCTGTGAATCTTGCAGAGTTAAATGGCTCCTATACGTCTTTCAGGGTGGTTGCTGGGTTCTGGGTTTTATCAAGCAGGAGGAGGCCGTTGTTTGGATCTAGCTGCTACAGTTAGAACCTGTTTTGCCAGAGAGTGTTTTGAAAAGGGTAATTATGTGGGAACAGTCATTTTAGTGCATTACTTCATCATAATTAATAATAACTGAATTAATGAGACTGGTGATTGAATTACGACGTCCAGTGTGCACCAAATTGTAGGGCTCTCCACTAAAAAATTCAAAGTTTTTATCAGATACTATAAATCCACACCATTTCTAAGGCTACAGTAGAGTTTCTATCACAATAGAAATTTGAATGCTTTCAGTCATTTCCCCATCTCTTCCCAATTCCCTGTCAGTCATATCAGTTTCAAAGCTATTAGACTGGTTCTGAGGCATCAGGTTTGAAGTGAGGCCAATGATGGGCTCATACTCACAGATGTTGTGGTTTCTGCAGATCTGTAGAAAAGTGAAGGTCACCAATTGCCCTAAAAAGAAAGAAGGAGTTTTGATTATTGGTGTTAGCAAACTAACTAATTCAGGGGATGCAATTGATCTGAGTAATGTCAGCTTAACTCCTGGCACCATAAATCAAACCTATGGGTGAGCTGCGTAACCTTGCTGATTAAGCAAGATTCTCCCAGAACTCGATGAGGAATTCTTCAGCTTGTGGGTTGTTAAGAATAAGGCAAATTTGGGCTTAATTCTGCTTCTCCCGACACCTCTTGATCAAAAGAAATCCTGTGTTACAAGGGCTGGAGAGTAGAAATGTTATGGGCTTCAAGTTTATTTGTTCAGTGAACTGTTCTGGAAAACACTTCTTCCTTTTCTCATTCACCCAGTGCTTTTCTGGGAACAGGTCCTTGCCTCTGTGCTGGCACGTCCTTTCTAGAGTCACAACGGGCACAAAGAAGCCCCAGCATCTGGTTAGGGGTGCTGGAATCCAAACAGCCAGGTAAAGAGAAAAAGTTGAAAATACTGCTTGATTAACTCAAGGCAGCACTTGGATACTTTGACACAAGCTTGAAAAGGCAAAAGTATCCTGACATTTCAAAAAAGAGGACTTGGGGGTGCTAGTGAGCAGCTGGTCTAACGTGAGCCAGCAGTGTGCCCAGGTGGACAAGAAGGCCAACAGCATCCTGGCTTGTATCAGGAGCAGTGTGGCCAGCAAGAGCAGGGAAGTGATGGTGCCTCTGTTCTGGGCACTGGCGAGGTCTCACCTTGAGGGCTGTGTTCAGTTCTGGCCCCCTCACGACAAGAAGGATGTTGAGATGCTGGAACATGTTCAGAGGAGAGCCACCAAGCTGGTGAGGAGTCTGGAGAACAAGTCCTGTGAGGAGAGGCTGAGGGAACTAGACATGTTGAGTTTGGAGAAGAGAAGGCTGAGGGGAAACCTCATTGCCCTCTACAACTACCTGAAAGGAGGTTGCAGGAAGGTGGGTGTTGGCCTCTTCTTTCAAGGCAGTAATGACAGGACCAGAGGAAATGGTCTGAAGTTGCAGCAGAGGAGGTTTAGACTGGATATTAGGAAGAATTACTTCACTGAGAGGGTGTTCACTGAAAGGGCATGTCCAGGGAGGTGGTGGAGTCACCATCCCTGGAGGTATTTAAGAAATGTGTAGATATGACACTTGAGGGCATGCTCTAGTACCCAAGATTGTAGGGATTGTAGGCTGTGTTTTTGTGCGTGGTTGGACTTGGTGATCTCAGAGGTCCTTTCCAACCCTGACAATTCTGTGATTCTGTGATCCTGAAAGAGGTTTTGGTGCAATCCAAATGTGAGTATTTTGTAAGCAATGCTCTGCTTCCCTCCAGCAGTGAGCAGCTGCACAGCGGAAGGCTAGAACGGGTGAATTAGAAAATACTGTGTTATTGTGGCCAAGAGGCTTATGAAAGGGAAATGGGCACGAGGTTACATGACTGTGGAATGACCACAATTCAGGGAGCAACAGAATGGGATTTATTCTGCGTAGCCTCCAGCTCACTCTTGACTGAGCTCATTTAAATGCTTTCAAGGCAGAGATTTTTGAGGCAAACCCTGTATTTTATCATAGGCCCACTAGGCTAAGGGTTAGCTAAGAAGTGTATAGGGGTTTTATCTATTTTTTTTTCTCCTTGCATTTTTTCTCATTACTCCCTTTAGTCTCTGAAAAGGTTATTCTCAGTTCCCAGTTATATTTGTTAGCCAACTGCAAAGGCCAAACTTGCAAAAGGTCTGTACCTTGGGCTATACTCTCTGGCCAGTACCCTGGGCTTGTGGCTTAATTCTGCCACATTAAGGAGAACAAAAGAGCCAGGCCAAAATTCAGCTGCCCTCTGTGTACAGAGGGTATAAATTTGGTGCTGGCAAATCAGGCTACAAGTTTTAGCAGCAGAACCTCAGCCTGAGTTTTCCCTTCCTTGATCCCACAAATATTTTCTTACCCTTTGTACAAGACAGGGAAACCATAATGAATAAAAGAAGAATAAAAAACCACCGTACCTCTTAACATTCACACAAGTAGCCTATTTTAAATATCTGTGCTATGAGGGAACTAACCAGTTAAATTTAACTTTTTAATAACAGTAGCATGGATCTTACAGAAAATTTGCCTTTTCCTGAATTTACTTCCTTCCAGACTTGCCTTTGAGTTTTTTCTAGAAATAACTTTCTTATTCTTGCCTAGGGGGGTTTGTTTGTTGCTGGTTTTTTTTTTTTTGGTTTTGGTTTTGGTTGTTTTTTTTTTTTTTTTAGTAGTTTCTTTATAGATAGGAGAAGTTCCAAGTTAAAACAGTGGTGTAACACCAGTGATGGAGACTTGATCGAAGAGGGGAGTACCACACTTGTACATGGCAGTTCTGATGTGATTTAAGAATAAGCAAAAGGACAAAATCCTACTGAAAATCCTTAAAGAAGTCATGTAAGAATTCCAATTAATTTTGAAAAGATGATATGAAGTGTGAAATCATCCTTTTTTGCTGCTAACATGGTCTGAATGTAGCTAGAATGTCCACTTTGTTTCCTTCACTGCAGTTCCTACCTACATGGCACGAGAGCATAGATAAAGTGGATGTGTTTTCTTGAGTCCAGCATGTCTCCTTCCATACTATGGCAAATATAAACTGTTAATTTTTTCTTTTTA
>VXBW01005460.1:673108-683444 GCA_013400375.1 Thinocorus orbignyianus | reverse complement strand
ACCTTCAGTTCCTCCCAGAGTCACCCCAAAAGCATATAACATGACATTATGCTGCATCTTGAATGCTTAAATGCCTACTAAGTGATGTCTCTTGCCACCTGCTGGGTCTGATAGCCAACAGTGCAGAGAGAGAAGGATGCACCAACTTCATCGTGTTCTGGGAGGGAGTCCCCATGGCAGGTCCCTTATATCTTCCAGCGGGAGATTTGATTGCCCTACCTCTTAAGAGATACGAGCATTACAAACATAAAATTATCCAGCTAATATGAATATAGAGATATTTAAGGTGACACTGTTGCAGAGTAGGCAATGTGAGTGAATATATAATATGATATAGGTAAGTGGAGGAATGAGATGTTGATTTAATGAGACACCATTATTTCTTGTTACTGGGGACTGGAAAAGATGGAAGTTTATTTCTGTGTGACTCAATTATTCTTCTTTCCTTGCCTGCACAGCAAACAACAGTGTAACTAATGGCCCTGACTCATTTGAGGATAAACAAGTGCTACCTTCCTGTCTCATCATGTATGGTATGTAATGATCTACCTTCCAATTAAATTCCTTTAAAAGCCATAGTTAAAGCTCAGTCTTGAGTTTACAAAGATCTCTCAGGAAAACTAAAACTAGTCTTGGACAGACAGTGTGCATCCGAGTCATCTTTTAGTGTAGTTCAAACAGAAAAGCAAGAAGAAGAAAAAATAATTGTTGACTCTCTGGACAAACAACAAACGATGGATCTTTTAAAGATATTAAAGGAATGTGGTAACTAGGAGGAAACTTTCTGTCTTGAGGATTTCAAAATAGGCTGTTGGGCATAAATCAAAGGGACCTTTAATATTTCACAAACTGGTATGTAGCCTGACCTCAGACCTCAAGGCTGCAAGTGATTATAAACATACTTTGCAGGTTTGAATAGTGTCATGGTAGTCAAGCAGCCTTGGAAAACCAACACATTTGGGTTGGTTAATAGGATCTGACCTATTTTTATCTTGGCCACAGTTTCAGGTGTAGTAACTTATAGGATTCATCAGCAGCCCATCATCTTTCAGAACCATTGGTAGTGGTTTGGAGATGCACTGAGATACAACAGCCTACAGATGGAGGTGGTGTTTGCTTTCAGCATTATCTGGTCATTATGCACATCTTTATAGATGGAGATTTAAATGAGGAGAAGGTCTTCACGGTTATCACTAGATGAGTTTCTTTAAAGGAATGCAAGGTAAAACCTATTGTAATCCGTTTCCTTTGGAGCTTTATTAAAGGCACTAATATGCTCTGAAAAGATGAATTGAAAGATGAAGTAGATTGTGCAGATAGTGTTTCCAGCTTTGGATACGGGAAATGACATTTAATTTTAGTATTCAGAAGTAATAATTTAAATATCAGGCTGCTTCATTTTTGTTCCATCATAGAAGTTCAAAATTTTTAAGATAAAAACGTTTACTTTTGAAAAAACAAATGATAGGGATCTCAGTTATTTGTGGTTTAATATTTGTATACTTATTCTTTGCCAACCCTGCTGAGTTTATATTTTTTTTTATTATTTTATTTTTTTTATTGCACTTTATATCCTTCAGGCCTTGTAGCTCTGTCTCATAAAGTCCCCTGTCATCTCTTCCCAGATAAATATTACCTTGTGGACCATTACACACTTTTATGATTTTTTTTTTCTGCATGAAACAACGATTCTTGATGTATTTCTGCTTTCATTTCATGCTGTCTAAGCCTCTATAATTCAATTAAATCCTTTAATCACAGTGTTACCATGAGAGGATGAGTTTCCTCTGGTTTATTTAAATTATGTTTTAATTTTGCTGTTCTGTTACTCTCAGATGTCTAGAAGTCCACAGCTGATACTGGAAGGAAAGGTGACCTAGAACAGGCAAAGTTTTACAGGAATCAGAAGGAAAATATATGGGTTTTTTTTCCAGTTTAACAATTCTGTCTCACGAGAACCTGGATTAGCCATTGAGGGAATCCCAGTGGAGGCAGCAGAGCCCTGCAACATTTTTAACGGAAATTTAACTTGGAAAGGATGAACCTGGGGGTGGAGGGACTGAGGAGGGCATGTCCATAAATGATGTGCATGCTGCCTGACAGCAGGGTTAGGATTCCAAGAAAACCATATAATCCTGGTTTTTCCTGACTTCCAGGTGTCGAAGTATCAAAATAGCCTGTCTTTTTTGCCATGATCTCACACCCATAGCAGTGCAGATAAGGGCATATTCTCTATAGGTTGTGGGGAAAAATATAGGAGAATAACATTCAGAAAACTGCTGTTCTTTTCCTGCAGCAAAAGTGAATATGAATAGTTCAAAAAGTAATTTAAGCCACGTATTAGCCGTGTCCCAGCATCTTCACACCTTGGGTTAGGCACCATCCTTTGCAGTATAACTAAAGTCTGGTTTTCAGTGTTTTAACAGGGGAGCTTTGGGCTGGTTTTTGAAAAGTGGCTTTTAATGGTGTTTCTTCAGGGTCTTTTCCCCTGCTTTTTTTTAACAAGGAGACTAAGTTTATAGATACGTAGACAGAAAATCTTGTATCTGGTTAAAGCAGCAGAGTGGGATGAAATTATCAGAACCACAACAGGGAAATAACTCTCTTATGGGCAATTAGAGGAAATGACTGCAAATTTCAGGGACACTCATCTGGAATCTCAAGCCTGGTGAATTAGCTTATTTTCATGCTTATTAGTTTGATCACTGAAATGTTATATCACAAAGCCACTACTTTCTTTTTTTTTTTCCCCCCTTTTCTTCTTGTAAATTAATAAGCTCCCCAAAGTTGTACACCAGCAAGAACTTTCTACTTGCTGTTTGCCAAGTGAATAATGGTCTCAGGTAACTGTGAAATGGTTGAGCTGAGCAGCAACTAGAGGGAAAACAGAAAATCAGATGAAAGTTGGTAGAGCACTGCTCTACTGGCTGCTAGTGGTGATCATTTTACTCCAACGACATAAAAAAAAGACTGTTAAAATTCTTTGCAAAAACTAAATGGCCAAGCCTGACAATGAAAACAGACTGAAACTGGCTGCTAAGCTAGGAACAAGTGTACTTAAGTGCATAAATAGCCACACCTTTGATAGACTAAAGCTACTAATTACTGGGTTTTAACAGATGTAGTGCAGGCTATCTTTATAAAGAACACATTTGCTTGTGGTTAAAGTGTGAATTTCTAGTGAAAATGAATGTGCTTAGCACTTGCAGCTCTTTATGTCCCACTAAAGGCTGTTTCTCCAGTGCAGTACAACGCCTTTTTTTAAGGGCCAAAATAGCCTTTTTATGCTTGGAAGCTAACCTGACTTGAAGATTAAAGTCCAAAAGTTTCCAGATTTCAGTTAAACTCTTGTGTTTTAAGGAAGAGTATTGTTGCCTCTTATTTTCTGCCTCTTTTTTACTTTTGCTTTCTGAATGCTGGGGTTTTTTTTTACCCAAACACTACAGGGCATTACATCAAAATAGCTTTACAAGCTGGTCTTCAGAGCAGCATTGCTAAAGGACAACTATTTGGGAGATTGCTTTAAGCAACTTCTAGTTCTGCAGATTAGAAAATAAAACTAGAATTAAACTTTGCAAAAAAACCCCCACCCTGTTTCTAGAAACTCAGGAGGTTCCTCTATGTGTAATCTTAAAAACAGACTTATTCTTCTAAGTCTTCTTCAAGCAAATAAAATTTAATTGGCAAATTCATCTCTGTAGAAAATGATTAGAATTGATCAGATTTGTATTAGTAGAATGAGTGAGTCATGGTACTGCCTGATGGCATGGGAAGGTCTACTTATATTTCACTCTAATTAACAGAGCATCTGTTCCCTTACCTCTCCTTGCAAACAAAATTTACTTTAAACTACAACTTCTTTTTCCAGAGATGTGCGTATTGTGCAGTCTGTGATCAACTCTGTGAAAATAATTAATTTGATCAGGTTAAGCTGTGAAATCATAGTCAGCAAACCTCCTTGGTAAAGTAGGAACTGGTCAAAGCAAACTAAAGCCTCTTCCAGAGGAAGAAATACTTAAGTTATAATACTTGTCACCTATTGACTTAACCCAGCAGTCATAAAATATATGGCAGGAGTTAACTATAAGATTTATCGAAGTAATATTATAGAACCTAGAATTATTTTGAGTAGACATGAAGGTGATGGAGTCACTGCTTGGGCCTGATCTAAGGGTGGGGGAATTTCCAGAGACTTGTAAAACCTCTTGCGCTATTCCTATGTTATCTTCAAGAATAAAATGTTAAAGGGAATGCTTGACGCAGTGTCGTTTCCTTCCCTCCCCATATCTTCTCTGGGAAAGGAGAGGAACTTGAGATTCAAGAGGTCAAAAGGAGTCATCTATGAAAGGAGCCAGCATCTGTTCTTGCAAATTGGCTAATTGTGTGTGTAAGCAGGTATTCACTAATTAGGTGCTCAGTTATCCATTTTTGTCCAAACAATGTGCATTTGCATGTGTAAAATGAAAGGTTTTATGGACAGCTAACTCTTCCCCTCGGTAATGAGCATTAAGCAGGGACCATCTTCAAGACATCCATCAACATTTCAAGGCTTCGAGGAAGTCAAGGAGGCTGGAATTCTCTTATGAATAAGCACTGCCTAGTGTCGCCTAACAAAGTATATATGTGGCAATATTAATATCAGAAAGTAGCAGAAGCCAATATAAATGATAATTAGGAGAAATGACAGCTCAGCAAAAAGGAGCGATAGCATCATTAGTGCCACCAGGGGCTTTGTCAAGCACTCTCTTCACTGCACAGGCATGGAGAAGGGAAGGGGGTGGGGAACAGCAGCTTTTGATTATATAGACAGTTCTCTGGAAACTCAAACCATTCCTTTGACAGATTGCAATAATTTTCTAATTTTGAGAAGGGAAGGTCTAAGTATGGTTTTGCCAAAAGGATTTTAAATTATCCACCATCAGTGCTTCTTGGAAACAGGACTTAAGCTTGATGCCAAAGCCTTTATTTTACCTTCTCTCCCTATGGTGTTTGGACAATTATTCTAGAGTAACAAACTGGTAGCCCTGAAGGCTTTCACTGCCTAGTGTCGCCTAACAATATAATGAACCATACACTGTGGAGTAGAAGATAGGTTTCCAGATCTCTCTCATTTAACATTTCTTTCTTCCTCTTGCCTGAGAATTTTGCCTGCTTTGTAGGGATGGTGTCAGTTTTATGCATCTTCATGGAACAACTTCCTCAGATTTAGGAAATTAGGGGGGCAAGAGAAGGCAATATATAAAGTTGATAATTGTTGTTATTTTCTAGTCAATAACCTATTCATAACTTTTAAACCATAACTCTAGTACCTTTTTTCACCACACCGAAAATGAATAAAAGTCTTAACCAATTTTATTGAGGATCTAGAATTGCTATCAGCACTTTCATTTTATATTAAAAAAATGTAAGTATATAAAATCACTGCATTAACTCTGTGTTCCTCCAAGCCTGTAGTCATGCTTCTGATTGTGTTTGTCAACTTGTCAGTAGGTGGTGTGTGTCCAGGTGGAAGGATGTTAAAATGCTGCAACTGAAATCCCAAAGACTAGCAGGTTCCAGCTACCGAAACACTCTTCTGCATTGATTGAGCCTTTGAACAGGTCTCTGTTCTGTTCAGTTTGGGGAAAGTTAGAAGCTGTGGATAAAACAACGGTTGTCACAGTCCCCTCCAACCTTGGGGTCTTCTTAGTCCAGAGGATTCAGCCTTTAGTGTTTAAAAAGCAACTGAGTATCTAACTCTTAAACTCTGGGTTTGTTGTTGGTTGTTTTGTTGGGTTTTTTTGTTGCTTTTTGTTTGTTTGGGGTTTTTTTTGTTCTGTTTTGTTTTGGTTCTTTGTCGATGTTGTGTGTTTTTTAAACATCAGCTAGAGAAACCCAAACCTACAATTCCCCTCCTAAACACTAGTTTAGAGCCTTACACTAAAACAATTAGGTTTCTCAATGCAGAGTTTAGCTCAAAAACAAAATTTGCCTTACTAATTAGGTTATTAACATCTGTGGTGTTACACATTTTTCCTGGTTTTTAAATATGTCAATCTATATCAAACACAGCGGCAAAGAAATAATACCCTCATCAAAGCAACAGGAAACTTTACTTTCAAACCCAAGGATGAGACTTGGACTCCCTAGTCTTTATTTATTTTATTTTTATGTCTTTTTTTTAAAAATCCTCTTTTACTCAAGTTTAGAAAATGCTACTGGTTTCAGCTGTAGGGCTTTTCCCTAAGGTGTCAGAAGACCCAGCCGTATGAATAGGCAGGCACAGTTATTTCCCTCTAAGGGATTTTAAAAAATACAAACATAGCTCTGCGACCATTTCTGCAGGGACGTTTTTATTATGATTTATCATCTTCTAGTAATGCTGATGTGGTATCAGTTTAAAGAATGACAGCACTCTGTATGACAGTAAAATGTCTTTGAAGACTACCACAAAAAATTATTCTCATAGTCTGCATGCTCTAAAAATGTTCTAAATGCTCTATATCCACTTTTCCAAAATAATACTATATAGAAAATTCCATACCATGCAGGGTTTATTCTGTATCACTGAGCAAATTAACTTAGGCAATATGGTACCTTTTCTGAAGTATAGAATAATGCTTTAATTAAAAATTATGAAATTAGTGTATGCTATGCAATGTTCCAGTCTAGTAAAAATTGTAATCTCTTGTAAAAAATAATAATAATAATAATAATAAAGTATTGTCACGGTAAAATTGATGCTAAAGAGCAAATGGAAAATTCACCATGGAAAATAATCCCTGTGTTTAACAGGTGCATCATCTCTTGATCCTCTCCCTTGGAATGGAGATGTTTCCATGATGTTTCCATTTTTCTGAGCCAAAATCACAGTGAGGTGCAGCCTGCATTTGGCCATGCTTGAGCAGTCTAACACAGAGAAGGACATGTGAAGTTTAAAATGACGTTGTTCAGATTGTAGTGCACTAAAAAATGACCACTTCTAGTGGGCAAGATCCTGTAAATCTTTTATGTAAAACACATGCTACTTATATAGTGTCTACTTACATGCTTATATAGGGTAGAAAATGTGCATTTGTTCCACTCGAAAAAGTTCAGTACAATTTTATGGCTAAAAATTGGAACAAATGCAAGCTTGGTAGATCTTTTCTCACTGTGCTGCTTCTGCTCCCAAGGTCCAAGAGCTTGCTTTTACCTCCATATAACCACATAAAGGGGCTTTCTTGAGACAAAAGTTGCACATGAGGAGGGATGGAATGGGTGATGTTACATTTCTTCTTGCTGGATTTTTACAGTTCCTGATTTCCCTGTGAACTGGGTTCTTTGTACCTTTGATATACGGCCCTTTGTAGAAGTTTCCAGCCTGGTCATTCAGCCTAAATTTCAGCTATGCTGTATGTTTTGAAATAGGATTATCTATGTGTTTCCTAAGGGATGATGAAAGTAATGAGAAATTAGCCCATGGTGGGAAAGCTTCTCGTGAAAACTCCTTCCTTCTATGTGTATTCCTGTTGCGTTAACAGAAACTGACCTTTATATTTTCCATTGCCAGCTCCCTGGAGTTCCTGTAGTTTCCAAACTATATTGAAAAAAAGGAATGTTTCAGTAAATTATCTTTTGTCAGTTTAATTCTGGTGCAGGCGTAACTAACATGAAATTATTCCTCTATTTAGTAGTTAACTAATATTGAGAAGGTTCACTATCATAAATAAAGGTTTCATCTAGGCATTACAAGAGGAACAATAGTGTGCAATAAAGGTTCTTGTTTTTGTAAACCAGTATTTATAATGCTATAGTTGATGTGCTTTGGTTTGGTATATATTGGATGGGAGCAATAGTTTCCCATTTCCAGGTAAGTACTTGTGAAAGAAAAGCAGTGAAGTCCAGTGCAGAGGATGATCTTGTGAGCATGAATGTTCTCCTCACACTCCTGGTACCACCTCTCCCTTGTTTTAAAATGAAGGATTAAAATACTGATGTTAATTTGGGATTAAACCATTTATTTTCTCCCCTTACTGGAATATAGATGATAAGATGATGATAAGAATATATATCCTTGTGTAAAAATACATTGAATTTTCATTATATTAATAAGATTTCTCAAGTACTTTTAAAATTCTGACAGTAATTCATATTTCATAAAGAATGAGGCACATTGCTTAAAAATGTGCATACACGCAGGAGCTCTGTGGAAATACTAATAAAATCAAAAAGGTTTGGTGAGTGCACACCAAGATTAGCTACAACGTGGAGACACTGATGTTCCTACGGGTCTACTGTGACATCTTTGGTGTGTCATCCTGTCCTGCTGCTAGGAAAGTCCCCCAAATTATCACAAGCAACAGTACATATCCCTGTAACAGTAAGATTTCCTGTAAAAAGACCACGTGTGCTTATTGACAAGTTGAGGGGACCACAGGTATAATTTGAAGTGGATGCCCATGATTTTATTTCCCCATTTAGTTTCTTAAAGAGTGAATTGTTGGAACAGTCCTCATTGATCTGAATAAAACTTTCACTGCTTGTTGCACGGAGCTTTTAACAGCAAAGCTTGCAGGCTTTAGGCGAAATAAATTCACCCTAGAAGCTCAATCCCCATGTGGCTTGGAAAACTAAAAAACAAATGAGCTAGTTCTGCCCTGAAAACATTTTCTTGCTTTAGTTACACAAATGCCATTCTCATTTTCCAGCGGCCACTTTGCACACCCCAGCGTTGTTCTGCCCTTGTGCCCGTCCTTGTTCTGGGCAATATGATTTCAGGTTGTCCTTTTCCCCTCCAGGTGCTCTCCAGGCTTTCCTCCCAGCTCCTCCAAAGCTTTCCAGATTTCTGACTCTTGCCAGCTGGGACTATTTATTGCTCTGATCTTCACAGCATTGCTGGAGTTAGAGGTAGATATAAAATATCATGATGTCTCTCCTAAAACCTAATCCAAACATCACTTCTTCCAGGGCAAGGCTTTATGGCATGGCAGAACTTTCCTCAATGAGCAATTTATATTCCAGTACTTTGAAGTGTTCAGTTTTTAGAAGATACAAAGAAAGATTAGCTAAAGATTAACTCTTTTTTTTCTTTTTTTTTTTTTTTTCTTTTTTTTTCTTTTCTCCTTCCCCCCCCCTTTTTCCTTTTTTCTTTTTTTTCCTTTTCTCCTTTTTTCCTTTTTTCTCCTTGGAGAGAAGTGGTTAGATTCCCCAGAATGTCTAAAGTTGTTTTAGAAGTAGTGAATAAAAGTGGCATTGGTTCCCTGCTTTCCTCTAATAAAACCAGAAAAAAAACCCAACCATATTTTGCTCCAGTAGGTAGTACAAGGAAAAAACTCTACTGGAGATAACAGGACAAACCTATGACATTAGAATTTTGCCTGTTTTATTTCAGGAAGGGCATTAAAACAATGATTTGGATGTTGCCTGGCTTTGCTGCTCCTTATCCGTGTCTGCAAGGTCTCTGTGTGAAAAGTCTTGTTTCTTTTTTGGGTTTGAAGTTTCTGACATCCAGGAAGAAACCCCCAATACTTTCATTATTTAGAAAGGGAAATGTAACAGCCATTGGAAAGACTCTTTCATAATATGAAGTGAATATTCATCTTCCTGAGAAACACTTCTCTTTAAGAAAATGTATGAGATTCTGTCATCTGCTGTTTAATAATTCCAGAAGTTTGAGTGATTTACGCCAGACCTGGAGAGCGCCAGGTTTTCCTGCCATCTGTCCCAGCTAATCTCTGAATTCCATCTACCAACGTGGATGACTTTCAGTTTCCCTGATTAATGGCATCTATCACTTTCTTGGGAAGGCAGAGCAATTAATCTCGTCCTGTCCCACGGGTCCGCTGCAGTAATAGGTTTGGGGGGAAGAAGGAACCGGTAAAATCCTTTTGGAAATAACACCTTTTCTGATTTTATCTCTTCTTTCCCCCTCACCTAACTTTTCAAAATTTTTCTCCTCCCCCTCCCCCACTTTTCCCTTTTTTTCTTTTTTTTTTCTTTTCCCTTTTTTCTTTTCCCTTTTTTCTTTTTTTTTCTTTTCCCTTTTTTATTTTTCTTTTTTTCTTCTGTGTTTTTTCTTTATTCTTCCTTTTTTATTTTCCTTTCCCTTTTTTTCTTTTTCTCCTTTTTTCCTTTTCTCCCTTTTTTCTCCCCCTTTTTTTTCCTGTCTCTTTTTTCTTCTTCCCCTTCTTTCCTTTACCTTTTACCTTTTCCTTGTTTTTGTTCTCTTTTTCCTTTTTCTCTTTTTCCTTTTTCTCTTTTTCCTTTTTCTCTTTTTCCTTTTTCTCTTTTTCCTTTTTCTCTTTTTCCTTTTTCTCTTTTTCTTTTTTCTCTTTTTCCTTTTTCTCTTTTTCCTTTTTCTCTTTTTCCTTTTTCT
>VXBW01005460.1:606200-672216 GCA_013400375.1 Thinocorus orbignyianus | reverse complement strand
AAACAAACAAACAAAAACAAAAACCAAACCCAAAAAGTAAAAAAGCAAACCAAACCACCACCCCCCCCAAAAAAAACCACCAACCCCCAAATCAACAACAAAACAAAAAAACCCAAACCAAAACAAAAAACACCAAAAAAACCACAAACCAATCCAAAACCCAAAAAATAAACCAAAACAACCTCCAAACTCATTTGTCAGGTTACTTTGTGTGTGTTAACGGGAGTCGGGTTATAGTTTCTCCCTCTGTACAGCAGCAGAAGTACAACTCTCTGCCGTGTGCCTGAAAGTACCTGGTCCCGTACGGTGGTTGCAGGGTGTTCTGTCACAGGAGTGATGAAGCTGATGGTGAAAAGAAAGAGGGGTGAGGAGGCATGTGAAAATAGAGAGGAAAAAAGGGGTTGGGGAAAGGTTTGTATCCCATACGCTGAGAGTTCCCCTGGAGCACTCTTAAACAACTGAAAGGAGAGAAAAAACGTAGGATTAGGAAAAAAAAAATAAGTATAAATCACTCTTCTAGTAAATGCATTTGGCCTCAAGTTAAATTCAGGGTGATGGTGTTTTCTTTCAGTAACTTGGCTGAAGGGAAAATGGGAATCTGGGGCATTATGGAAAATGGAAATAGTAGTTCTGGGTTATGGATGTGTGTGACACCAAAGCTGGGATGCTTAATTCTGAGTTGAAATTCTCACATGGCTGATTTCTCCATCAGCGCTAAGTTTGATGGAGATGCACGGCTGCAAGTTGTTTTTAACTTCTAAATAAAAAATAAAAATATCTGTATCTATCTATATCTGTATCTATATCAGGTCATCCTTTAGTTTTAATGTTTATAGGATGGCATATTAAAATGATTTGGTATAGATCATAGGACCTACCTCATCATTTCCTAGTTTTAGTCCTCTGTTTCCAAAGATCCCAGTGAGAAAACCTTCTGGGTTTGTTTTTATTCCTCCTGATGGATCTCTCAGAGGGCATCTGGAACACAGTAGGGGACGCCTGTTATCAAAGTAGCTTGAGAACAGCACACTGTGCTTTGGGAGCAGATGATGGGGGTTTTTTTAGGTACATATTGTCCGTGAGGTGTTGGCATTATTCTGGAATAATTCTGACCTGTTCTGGTGGCTGGGATTTAGCAGGACTCTAGTGATGTTCCTTTTTCTTACCTTAACTTCTCAGAAATTTCTTCGGGTTTCTAGCAGTATTGGAAAGTTTTGTGGTGGGATGGAACTTGCTGAGCTTTGCCCAGATTTTTTTTTGCCCTTGGAATGGATGGAGGCTTAATATTGTCAATGGCTTGTTTTTGTAAATTAAGGATTTTAGGGCATCTTTAGCAACTCTCGCTTTATTCCTGGTGCTTTATAGTTCTTTCTATTGGGCAGCCCAACATACCAGAAATTCCAGCTGTGGTCAGGCACTTGTATCCTCATTTATCATCCCACACACAGCATTTATGACAAGAGGGAGTAGTGGGAGGCTGAGGAAGTGATAATATTCTGACATAGTCATGTTAGAGGCAATATATCAGGTTAGTGTGCCATACGTTATGGCAATTGTACGTCGGGTGTTTGTCACAGCTGGCCATAAGAGAGGGAGGAGGGAACTAGGACTGCCTGAGTCAGGCCCTCCTTTAAATCCACATGAGAGTAGCAAAGTTTTTATTCACATCCTATTAAAACATTGAAGTGGTCAGAGGAGACAGAGGTAATTTTAACTATTAGTTTGCACTCGATGCTAAAAATCTTATTAATAAATTCCTCTGAAGTAGCCAATTCCCATGTTTTCCATCCTTAGTATTCCTTTGGGAAATACTTGGGTGAAGTTCCTTGTCACTTCTCTCTCCCTGACTGCTTGAATTCTAAAGTTGGAGTTACTTTAGCATGATTAATCAGTAGTTAATCAATGTATACAAAATCTATTCAAAACATAACCAGAAGGACAACTAGAAAACTGTATTAAATTAACTCTTACCCATAGCATTCTCCATCTCCATTTCCTCAGTGTGAAAAGACACTATCTAGAAGATTTAAGGGGTATCTTGGGATTTGTTTCTTTAATAACATGAAAAAAATCTCGCTTCTTCACTTATTTTCTCAGGTGCTCAAAACTTTTACCTGCCAGGGTTTGAAACCAGGATTAAATTTGTGGTGAAGGAGATGCAGGAAAAGATGAGCTAGAATGCTAACATGCACATACATTGCAGGTATCCATCAGCTGTTCTGGATTGTTCTAATATAAAAGTTGCTCTTTCTTCCAGAAGTAAAACTGTTCATGAGCTAAATATATTCAACATCTTCTTTGAGCAGGGACACCTCCCACCAGACCAGGTTGCTCCAAGCCCCATCTAGTCTGATCTTGAACCACTCCAAGGGATGGGGCCTCCACAACTTCTCTGGGCAACCTGTTCCAGTGCCTCACTGCCCTCATAGGAAACAATTTCTTCCTAGTATCCAATCTAAATCTCCCCTCTTCCAATTTGAAACCATTCCCCGTTGCCTGTCACTCCACTCCATGACAAGGAGTCCCTCTCCAGCTCTTCTGGAGCTCCCTTCAGATCCTGGAAGGCTGCTCTAAGGTCTCCCCAGAGCCTTCCCTTCTCCAGGTTGAGCAGCCCCAGCTCTCTCAGCCTGTTTTCATAGGAGAGGTGCTCCATCCCTCTAATCATTAGATCTCTTGGAGGTCATTTGGATAGCACAAGCTGAAATTTACTACTATAAAATTGGAGAATCCATTCTCACTTTCCAACATTTGGCTGGTGCCGTGTGGATGTACAGCGACTTTCCTGAAGTTTATGAAAGACAAACAATCTCTCTTGCCACAACTGTCCCTTTCTCCTCTGCTGTATATTTGGCAGAAAAAGGTCGACATCACAAGTCAATGAAGTTGAGGCCTTAGAATGTTATTGTAATTTATTACTCCTCACGTTCGTAACCTATAGAAGATTTATTCTGTAATAGAAACTTAAGGAGTGATTTGGAAATGAGGAAAATATTCTCCTGGACTGCTGATGTATTATAACAATGAAAAAAGCAAAATATAACCTGATGATACCTGAGGGCTTTGAAAGAGCTAATAAAATATTAACATCATCTCACAATAACGATGATACGAAATGTTCTGATCGCTCATTTTTGAGAAGAAGTAACTGACCCTGGACCAGGTGTTGAGGAGAGAGAGCAGGATGGTCTGAATGTACAGCCAGCCTTGCGTGTCGCAGAGACAAGGGAGATCCCGGTTTGTTTGACCAAGTGAAATCCTAAGTAGGATATGGACTCCACGTGCAAACTCAGGAGGGGATCAACACAAGGGAAACAGATGATAAAGCACATTCCTGGCAGGAGAATGGCCAGGTATCTACTACCACTGAGTAAACTTTTCTTGCAGAAATTTGGAGAACGTCCCCCCATTAGAGGCAAGAGGGGTCTGAAACAGCGGAGGCGTGTGGGGAAATACTGCAGAATTTCTGAGATGGAGTTTGTTTATTTTCCAGAAGGGATTATATGCTTAATGGTGGTGTGAGCCCAGGGAAACGGTTGCATTTAGCTCCTGTCAAAGCTTCATATGTCACGCAGCGGAACGTGCCAATCCAGTTCCCCTTCAATCCATTTGAAACGGAGCTTCAGAAACCCTTCGCTCTTTTTTGGCTCCCGCCAACGTTTAACCCCTCTCAAGTGACTTCTCCTCTTCTACGTCAGGTTTAAGCTGCTTGTCTGTGCCTTAGCAGGCTAAAGCCGCATTGTGTGCAGCTTCTCTCTCTATTCTTGTTTCTTTTGCCTTCCCTCCAGCAGTCCTCTGGGCTGCCTGAAGTGGAAGGTAAGTCTCTTCTCTCTCCTTCTTCAGCCCATGCTTAGGACTGGCTCCCTCTCTGTAGGACCTGATATACTCTTACAAATTCCCCCTGAAAGCACATAATATTCAAAATGATTTCCCATCGTAGTCCTTTATATAAATGGAATATGAAAAAAATGGGCTATGCAGATGTTTTTAGACATTCTTTCACCCTAAAGTGTCAAGGACAGCAAGGAAAGTGTCCACAGTAGTTGACGGAGCTGCAACTCTGCTAAGGATGACGGAGAATTTTAGAAGAACAGGAAATAAGTTCAGAAGAGCTTTTAATCAGGGGAATCTCGTTCTTTTTTTTTTTTTTCTCTCTCTCTCTTTCTCTTTCTGTGTAGTGCTTAAGAAAATGTCATTTTGCTTTTGTGTGGGATGGCAGCTTCTTCAATGGAACTACTTGCATTTCGGATAATAGCCCAGGCTTCTATTCAGCTCTCAGTTGTTCCTTAGACATGTCTTTCGGATTGATCCATCAGCAGCCATCGCAGAGGACATGCCGTGCTCTTGCTGCTTAATATCAGGATGACAAACTTTGGGAAATACCACTCTGTCACTTGGTGGATACTTGGGTAACCGGTATACTTTGGGACTCCTTGTTTGTTCATCAGGGTGGAAACAAGTTTNCAGGGAGGGTGTGGAGTCCCCTTCTCTGGAGACCTTCAAGCCCCACCTGGATGCCGTAATGAGTGATGTGCTCTGGGCAATCCTGCTTTAGCAGGGGAGTTGGACGGGATGATCTCTAGAGGTCCCTTCCAACTCTGACAATTCCCTGATTCCATAATACAAGTTTATTTAGTAGAAAGGCACTTTAAATGGATAATTTTGAATGTCACTGATTCCAAATGGAGCAGGATAAATGATACCAGTGCCACTCTTTCCCCTGGAGCGTTAGAAGATCAACAGTGCTGTGGAAGTGGAAATCCAAAAAGGCATCAGACCAGATGGTTGGGTCTGGAGCACGGCCATCTTCACTGTGGCCAGCGTGGAAAGAGCTGAGAGACATGTTTAAGCTGTTATTGGCAAACTCAGATGAGTTTTTGGAGATATCTCACTGTGTTTATGAAATTATTTGTCTTCTCGCTGGGTTTTTATGGCCTCACCCTTGATTGTCATCCATTTTATTGGTTGTCTTTTTCTTTTTTTTAAGCAACCTCTCCTCCTGCCTGATTACTAATCACTAAAAAATATTCTGCCAGCTCCTGTGTCTTTCAGTATTTGTATCCCTAGAGCTAAGGCAATACCATTTTTAAGCAAATGCTGTTGATGTGTCCAACTTCTAAGTATATGAGGTCTGTCAGTTTTGTATTTAAGTGTCTGTGGGTAATTTACAAAGAAATGAATATTATGAATGGTATTAGGTTGGTTTTTATTATGTTGAGGTTCTGGATAGTAATTTCCTGGAGTGTTTAATATCGATTTTGCTTAACAAAATTTCAGCTAGGTTGTAAAATTATTTAATTTAGGATAAATTGCCTGAGGGAGAGAATAAACACATGATTATTGCCTCAAATAATTTGCAATATGGGGTCTTTACTATGCCACTATGCAAAGAGCAGGTTTGTGTTATCTGTCTGAAATGCAAATAGTTCTGTTGAAATCTATAATGTCATAGGCAGGCAAAATTACTTTCTGCTTAAAAGAAAAAAGGAAATGAATGTGTTAAATGAGTTTGCAATTTTTACTTTTAAAATCTATGAATTTTATCATGCTTTTACCGGTCTCTCTCTTTATTTTTTTTCTAAACTTAAGACTTATTTTTCTTTGTTTGTTTGTTTGTTTGAGGAAAGAGAAGGAAAGTGATAAGGAGCCTATCCCAGATCAGTCCGCAACAATTTCACCATCATTTTGTCACCTACTTTAATGTAGGTATAGGGTTTATAGTCCTCATTTGAAATGAACCAATATAATAAAAAAGTTCAGAAATGTTCTTTATATAAACATGCTTCTGGGTGCTGTGATTCTTCATTTAAAAATGTGCTGGTTGAAAACTTTTGAGTGAAAATGCTTCTCTCCTCCTGCTTTCATTGGAACTTCAATTCTAAATGTAGTATTTGAGACTTGCCCCACTCTTCAAGAGTTCAGTTCAGTCACTGAAGGAGAGATATATTCTCCCATTGACTTTAACATGTGTAAGATCGGATTCTAATAGCCCAGTAACTGTATAAAATGGTGGTGACCCTCCAATTCGATACATACAAAAAGATTAATCTTAAAATAATGGGGGACAGGTCAAGACATTTTGAGAAATCCACTGCAGTGACGATGAGATTATGTGAACTATCAGTTGTGTATAAATCTTCCTAAGGATGATGGATAGAAATCCCAGACAGAAACGGTTGTAACAATACACCTTTCATGGTCTCTGAAATTAATTTAATAAATGTTTTGGAGATTGACTAATATACATATAATGACTTTTTGGTTCAGGTCAATGTGAAGTCTAATGTATCTTGGAGATTAGTATTGATCAGAGTAAAGCCAAAATCAATCTTGGATTTTGAGAGTCATTACACTTGGAAATAGGATGTAACGCAGAAGACACTGCAAATGTTGGGCTGTGGGTGGTTTTTACAGTAATTATGGAAAAATAAACTTTTACTTAGTAGCAGTATCTAAAAGTAAACAATAAAAAGACAACCTGGTAAAGGATTAGCTATTTAAATAAGTAATAAAGTAAACCACTTAGACCTTTCCTTAGTTTGATAGATGATAGCCAACCTTCTTGAAGTCAGTATTAAGGTTCCCTTTTGCTTCAGCAGGAGAGGAATTTTGTCCTCCCTGCTTGAATTCATGGTGTTGAGGAACAGGTGAACCTATGCTTGATAGAATTTTTTTTTTTTTTTTTTAAATGGTAAATTGTTTCATTTCTTGACTCTCTTTCTTAGATGTTCTGGTCAAATTCCATCTGTGCAGTCAGAAAAGGACATGTGTAGAGAGGGGAAAGAGGTAAATTACAACACAGTGTACCCTTCAAATATTGCCTTGCAAGCATAATCGATTTCACTGAAGGTGAACTGATGCTCCTTGCTAAATAAGAAATGCTTGAACAGAACCTTTGGGTTTTTATAATAGATTCTGTTTGTTTGTTTTGCCAGTTATAAAGTCTCTGGCCTGGGCACTTCATTTAAAAATAAGCTGGTGGAAATTTTGAAGATCATGGCTGAGAGTTTTCAAGAGAATGAAGTCTTTCTGAAAATCTGACTTAACTGAAATGTCTAGTCTCTATAAAGTGAAATGGTGCAGTATATATTTTATCCAAGTTTCCTCACTAAAAGATATCTTGCTTTCCCCTCATTTTAAGAACCTGTTAAGATAAATGAAGGTTGTTCTATTTATCTTATGCACAAAAGTCATCTTCTGATAGAACTTTTTCTGCTGAGAGCGCTGGATGAGGTTCTCTGCAATTAATTGGCATAATTCCAGTGATGTCTGTGATTATACTTTGGCCTATCATCTAGCCTTATCTATTAAAACCTCAAAAACTATAGTAAAGCTGATAGATTATACATTTGTACTTATGAATGGATACATATTTATAATCTCGATGTGTTTGAATGCAAATGGAAGTTTATATATACCTGCACATGGATATCAGATTCAGGGACCCTGTAGCATTGTCCTTGAAAAGGAAAGCCTTATATAAATGCAAGCTATTGATATTGGAAGTGATCTTCAAAGCTGCTCCATCTGAATATATTTAACTATTAATAATGAGCTACGTCCCAGATACAGCATTAGGGTGTATTCTGAGAGATCAAAGTACCAACATTGTAGATAGCGGATCTCAGACTCTGAAAGTCCTTTTACCTTTCTTATCAGTTAATTTCTCATAATGGTTATCCCCTCAGAAAATCTGCAGTGTGTATATTAAGAAATTCACCTTATTTGTACCTGAAATAACACTTAGAACTGTATTAGCAGGAGTTTTTAGAGAAGGGGCTAATGCATGCCACCTTTTGCTGCACTGAAAGTAATACAGTTGTTTTAGGTTTATGCAGGTGAAGAAAAAAATAAATCTGATAACTGCTTTTCAGAATAAAATTGTTTAATAATCAGAATAAATGTATTTTTAAAAATGCCTCAGAAAATATGACTTTTAGTGCAGAAATATTTTTTATCTTGGAGATTTTGGGTAAAACTTGCAAGAAGATTATTTTCCAATTATCATTCTCACGTAGGATAGTGTTTTGGTCAGTTTTAGTAATTAGAAGGAGTTTGTGCACAACCCTGTCCTTAATGCTTACCATTCCTCTGTTTCAAATGCTCAGAAAAGAAGATACTAGAATCGAGTTAAAGAGTTGTCTTTCTTTAGCTTCCCAAAACAAGGAAGCAGTATAATAATCTGATTATTATAGTAGAATAGTAACATATTTTCTGATTTTTGATATATTTTTCCTTCGATGGAACTAATGTACTGAATAAAATAAAGTCAGACAAAGTAATGATTTTCCCTGGTGTGATGACCTTTATATTAACATTTGCTTACTGTAGGACTTATTAAATAAAGCACAGAAAGAGCTAATCTACCTTGAGTTTACTAACGAGCCTCCAGTTATGTGTGAGTCCACAGCAATCTGTTCTGCAGAGCACGGAATTCAAATGCTAGTGTATTTCACACTCAAGACCTTTAATGCAGAAATATGTTATGAAAAGTGATGCAGGCACCTGATTCATTTATTTATTTGTGAAAGACCTGCTCAAAATGGGTCAGGCTTGCCCTGTGCAAGCTGACTTTGAGAAAGGTTGGAGACGGGAGGAAATCTGACCTATATTTTTGAACTGGGACTTCAGAAACCAGGCTGGAGGAAAATCAAGGGTTTAAAACTTCTCCTATGCATGGAAATATTGATGTTTTGATAGAATTTTTTAACAGCGCATGTAGTAAACATGCATCTGAGTTTGGGACTGTTTTATTTTTGCTTCAGAGAGTCATGTTCACTCAGGAAAGTTAATTACAATTTATATCTGTGTAAGAGCAGAGGAGGCTCAATTTGCATTTAGCCAGGTGCGTATCTAGAAAGATGACAATGTACATCCAAAAAAGCAGTTCCTTATAATTTTCAATGCTTTGTTGCTTTTCAGTACTGGAATTGAGTACTTTTGAGGTTAAATGCTATTTTGCTTTCAAAATCTGAAGATTACTGTAGCAGTAATACCTGGTAGCCAAACAGCGCTGCTGTGATTGGTATCGGAAGTCTCTGGGACTGTTTTAATTGAACTCTGCCTCTGATGATGTTAATGCACTGCAATTTCTCATGGAGAAAACAGATCACAACCCAGATCTTCTGCCTCTTACGCTATTATGTGTCATAGAATGTTAACATTTTCTGACTTTGAAACTGAAAATTTTTCAGAAATTTTAGTCTATTTTTATTTAGAAATAAAGAAAAAGGTGAATTTTACGTCAGTAAAAACCTGACATCAGGGTTGCCTGCTAGTAGTGTGACTTGGTGTGTTGCTTTTTTCAACTATTATCTTGCCACCAGCTTTGGAAAAGTAGAGTTTAGAATACTGAAAAAGTTTGTGAAGGGAGAAGAGCTATTTGCCCTTAGATACTGCCATTTTTGTTTTCCTAATTTAAGTTCTTCTCTTCCCTCTGAACTTCTCCAACCCTTTCCCGACCCTCTAGCTCTTACTTTGCTAAGCTCTCTGCAGAAGAGGATGGATCACAAAAGAGAGCAATGCTTGAGATTTTTGGCACTGAAATGATACTAGTATTTTGTTGTAATTCAATATTTTACATATTTATCTAGTTGGGCTTAACAAGTTTCCTGTGAGCATGTACAAGGTCCGCTTCAAAAATGAGGAAAATGGGTGTAGGAATCCTCCAGGACACAGAAAGTGATGGTGTGACCTGATCCACAAGTACAAAGGCAGTGGAAATGTTTCCATTAGAATGGGTCCTCTTGGATCCTCTTCAGACCATCTTTAATCTATTCCACTGCAGTGCTTTCTAGGCAAACCTCTTCCAAGTAACTGATTTTTGGGGTTATTTGTGGTTTCGTGCTTCAAAAGTTTAGTGGTTTTAGCAGTTTCGCCTGCTTCACCAAAGATTTTAGGAACACTTGTGCTTATCACTTCTTTTTTCTTCTGGTTCGGGAAAGAAGAGAGCTTCTTGGTTCCTTGTCATAGCAGTAGCAGTTTTGGTGATCTGTCTGCTCAGTCAACTTGCAAAATCCTTAGAAGTGACCTTATTTGGAGAAAAGAGCAAGTATTTTACACAGTTCTACTACAAACAGCTTCACACTGTGAATTTGTTGTGTCAGAGAAGGCTTGCTCAGGACAAGCCATGGAATTCAACGCCTCCCATCTGAGAGCCAGGCTGCTTTGTATGTGCTTGAGGCAGAACTTGCCATAAAAGTGCTCCTGATGAAGCAAAAGCCCTTTTTTATTACTGTTTATTCTGTTTCTTGTGCCATAAAAAGCCCAGACAATGAAGACTAGCAACGCTTAACTGTGGTCATGTAAAAGAGGAATCAAGTTATTCAACTGAAGTAATTGGAATTGGAATCCTTTTGTTGCTTAGCTTCTGTGATTATTTCTTTTTTTCTTTAAAGCTTGGTCTGTATAATCGTGGTTAGCCCTATAAGTGGTTTCCTAAAGTATTGTCATTACAGGGACTGAACCACCATTTAGGGCTGGCAGCTGGTTGCTATTCAGTGCCTGCAACATAGGAAGAATGGCTTTGGGTAAAATCGCTTTGTGAAGCATTTTAAAAATTAATTTTTGTCATTTTTCTTTGCCTGTTTCTCATGAACAAGAAATATAAACGGAAAAGTATGCTAAAGAGTAGAAAATTCCTTCACACACTCTAAAAGAGCATCACAGCACCAAGGAGAGCTTCATCAGTTGAAGGACGCTGTTTGGAACAGATTCTGCCTGAGGTCATAGCTAAAATATTTATTTAACTAATCTTGTTATAGAGCTTTATAGGCTTCCTAAATAAATTAATATTTCAAAAAGACATCTGTTAGTAAATAATTTAAATAACTGTTTTTAAGCTAGTAGCCATTAGTTACCTATGTAATATTTCTGAAGAACTGTTCTCCAATCAAAAATAATGCATGGCAGCACTGCAATAAGGGAGTAAATTGACATTCTTCAATATGTCAAAAGCATTCTTCTACTTGCCTGCTGCCATTAGTTCTCTTAATTAAGTGTATAAAAAATTATAGAATCATAGAATGGTTAGAGTTGGAAGGGACCTTAAAGCTTAAGTACTTTTAGTATTTGGGCATGGACACCAGCTTGGATGCTGAAGGATGTAAAGAGTAGAACGGACCAGGCTGCAGTTTGAGGTGCACGGACACGTACAGTGTAACCAGTTCCTAATAAGTACAACATTGGGATAACGATTTAAGGTAGGTTTATTGCCTGATGTCTTCATTGCGATTAGAAAACTTTCCTCCTTAAAGCCATTTAAAGAACAAAAAAGTCCATCATTTACTTTTAAAAGCAGCTCAGCTGGGAACTTTGGATAGCACTGATGCTTCTGCACGGATTCCTGTGATGAAATTTGGAGACTTCAGGGTTTCTTTGGTGTATACAGACTTTTTGCATTTTCTGGAGGCATGACCTAGACTTAGCTCTAGATACCTATTCCACGTATCTTCTGTAGGAACGTGTGTAACCCACTAGGGTTTTATTTTGCTGTTTTAGATTTCCTGTTTGCCAGAAGAGCCATTCTGAGTCGATGGAAACAAAACCTTGAGTGGCGTCATTTTAGGCTTAGCTAAATCAGTTTATGTACAAGTGCAACTAATTGTGTTGCTGAATTCCATATGCTGTGTACATTAAAATATGAAAGAAATAATATAGCACCAGCTGTACGATGGGGAGACCCATTTTTTTTTTAACTTTGACCAGTTCAATAACTTCTAAATAACTTTCTGGATGCACCATTTTACACACGCGTGTGTATATGCACGTACACAAACACACATTAATTCACACACTCCCATTTTTTGGTTTTAGCATTGATATAAAAGCACAGATATATTTATTCTTATCCTTCTTAAAAATTTTCAGATATCCTGTTTAATCCTTACACTGCCAGTTTTGTGAAATTGTCAGAGACTTTCTGATCTAATTTTATAGCCATTCTCTCTCCTCTTAAATTGTGGCAGCATTATAGAAGAGCTCATTCTGGGGTCACCAAATCTGAGATATATACTGAGATACTTAAAAATATGATCTGACACCAAAAATAGTTTCTAACAGTCCTGTATCTACCTGACCAAAATCTTTTATGCAACCCCACTTGGATAAAACTTGTATAAAAATAAATATAAAGCTTATAAGGCTCTGGTTTTGCAGTTTTAACCTCTGCTTCAGTGAGGTGGAACAATTGTTGTTTACAAAGAGTTGATTGTAATTTTACAAGTTTTTCCAAATAATTGTCTTAGAGAAGTTACACAACTGGAAAGCATAATCTAAACCCAGTCTGCCCAACTCAGGAAAATTCATACCTTCTCTATTGCACCTGGCTCTCATCGTTCTCTCTGCAATTGCTGTTACATCTTGAGAAGATTTATTCAGAGAAACAGCAAATATATGGGTTTATAGGTGTTTTCTCATTGGTGGCTGCACATTTGGATGCCCTTCCATTCTATGAATTTATAAGCACTTGTAAAATACATCTCCTATTCTGTGGTGGGTGTGGGAGTTCTTGTTTGTTGTTTTCCTAATACTGGAGTGCAACAAAGAGCCTCTCTGTTTGCTGAATAAAGTTCAGTAAGGAGTTCAGCTGCCTCTGAACAACAGTATTAAGGACCCTCCAAACAAACAGGAAAGAATTGAACCCGTTTGTTTTTTTTTTCAGCTGACAGCCTATGGTAACAGAATAAATAAATCAGGAGGAGAACAATGACCTCCTTATTTAAGTAAGCTAGGAGAGTTTTTAAGAATGTGTTTGAAATCTGGAGGTTGCTTTTATAGTGTCATTAGACCTGAAGAGGAGACGGACGTGAGGTTGAGCCAATGTCACCCAATCAGCCCTGCACTGCAATGCTTCCAGCTGGAAGCTATTGCAGATGAGAAACTGGGTTTGGCTGGGTTTCTTTTGGTGTTTTTGTTTGATTTGTATTTTGAGTGTGTGTGTGTGTGATTTGTTTTTTTCTTTTTCTTTTTTTTTTTTTTTAAAAGGAATTCTTCTTAAATCACCAACGCTTGTTTGCTGTGACCTCCTGGATGATAGTGATTATAATTAGCGTTGAACACGGGTACGTCTGCATTTCATTTAAAAAAGAAGGAACTGGAAAGCATAACTTGGGCTCATTAAGTAATTGTGCTGTGTTTTTGTACTGAGAGAAGTTGCTTCTTGTTAGGATAGGAACAAAATGTTTGCATATTTCTTGAAACTGTCCCATTTACTGGATATGAGAACTTTTGTCTGAGTTCCAGTACAAACAGTGATGGTAAGACTCAGTCTGAAGATCTTTAATAACAGTTGGGATTCCATGTAGGTGTTGCCTTGATTTAATCTCACCTGGCAACTACGAAGACTTGTGCTTCTTCGTTTGCTGGGTTGGTTAATTGGCTTTTTTCTGGGCAGCACAGGATGAAAAAACTTCTCTTGTAGGCAAACAAAATCAAGAGCCTGAAGGAGGCTGAGGCTGGTGGCATTTCTTACCACTGGCTTCAGAAGGAGCCATGTTGAAGCCAGAGATGTTGCACGGGCTTTCTCACGGACGGTATTTTCTCCATAGCTCCTTATCTGAGTGCAAAGTTGCTAGGGAAAATGGAGAAATTAATGTGAGATTTTGTTGCTCTGCTTGTCCTGGAATCTGCGTTATGTGAGAATATTGTTTCTTTGTTGGGCCTAGAAATGATCAAAATAGATCAGATGGAGGAATGGAAGAGTCTTTGAGTGTTTATTATGTGAAAGATAATTAAAAAATAAATCCACGATTAATAATTTAGCATTTATTAAATTACATTGTACTGAGGCTGCAAGAGGAGGAAAAATCTAGCATTTTTATTTCCAAGATAAAAAAGGAAAGAGGAAGTTTTGCTTTTAGGCTTTTCTTAGTTTTATTTCCCGGATGGGCTTTTTTCTGTAAGAGGCAGGGTTTTTTCTGCATTATATACAATATCCCCTGGAACAGGCTTTTTTTTTCTGTGCACTGCTTTTAGATTTTCAACTATGAACAGATTACTAGAAGGTAGGATGTGGCATACTCTTGAAGATCTCTAGTTGTACAGAGAGTGGTGAGCACTTGTTAAACTCTAGATGTTTAAATCCAGGATGTTTTTAATCTAGGATTAAAAAAAACAGCTGAACTTTAATCCTGTTCTAGCATTTTGTTCTCTCATATGATTTAACTGGTTCAAGTTAAGTATTTGGTGGCAAGTTTGCCAGGTTGGTCCATGCCCGGTGGCCTGCAGAGGCCAGTGTTGGGACACTGGTCCCTCTTCAGCCCCTCGCTATGAAAAATGCTTCACTTTCTTGGTTGCTCTTGATCATAACCTCTTGATCTGATAAGGACTCCAGAGCTGGACACCTTAACATAGAAAGGACATGGACCTGTTGGAATGGGTCCAGAGGAGGGCCACAAAGATGATCAGAGGGCTGGAGTACCTCTGCTGTGAAAACAGGCTGAGAGAGCTGAGGCTGTTCAGCTTGGAGAAGAGAAGGCTCCAGGGAGACCTTGGAGCAGCCTTCCAGGATCTGAAGGGAGCTCCAGAAGAGCTGGAGAGGGACTCTTTGTCAGGGAGTGTAGTGACAGGACAAGGGGTAACAGTTTTAAATTGGAAGAGAGGAGATTGAGATTAGATATTAGGAAGAAATTCTTTGTTGTGAGGGTGGTGAGACATTGGAAGAGGTTGCCCAGAGAAGCTGTGGCTGCCCCATCCCTGGAGGGGTTCAAGGCCAGGCTGGATGGGGCTTGGAGCAACCTGGTCTGGTGGGAGATGTCCACTCTCCAGCGTGGTAGAAATTGATGATCCTTATGGTGCCTTCCAACTCTAACCATTCTATGATTCTGTGATTTTAGCATTTTTATTTTTTTCCCTGTTATTTGTGGCATTGCTAGAAGTTTCTGGGGGCAGAAGCTGCCCCTGTGAGCTGTGTGTCAGAAAACCCTGATCTGCTCTGGTGTCAATCCCCTGTGGCTGCAGGGCAGAGCTGGGAGGTGGGATGGGGACCTTCACCATAGCTTCAGGAGACTGAGTGGTGACCAGACCTGCAGCTCCATTAAATCTCGGGCTCACCTGAGCAGTGCAAACACATCTCTGACAGCTTTCACAGCACCGGCTGTCATTCCAGGGCACTTTGAGGAAATCCAGGAGATAAACCCTCTCTGAAAAGAGGTGAAAAAGGTGGTGTGTGGTCTGGCCGTGCCATCCTCCTCTGCGACTGCCCAAGGTGGGGGGGACAAGACCCTTTAGGGCTGCCTGCACCCCCCCAGCTGGCAGAGATCTCTCTGCCATTTAATTGGCATCCTGGATTCCCCCTGGCTCCTTCATCTTTTCATCCCTGGGTGCTCGAGTGTGTCCCCCCGCGGTTCTGCACCGCCTGTGACTTGTCATTTCAGTCCAGTAGCATGGCCTGCGTCCCTCCCGGGGGTCCTGTCAGCAGCTCTGTCCTGGGGATTGTTTTTCGAGATATGGTTATCAGTTTAATTTGCTTCAAATTTGCCAGGAGCAGAAACGGGCCATGAGTTCTCTCTTCCCCGGGAGGAATTTCCACCAGGCGAAATCTGTCACCGAGCATTAGCTCCACGCTGTCACGCTGTGCCGCTAAGAAAAAAAGACTGAGCGAAACTAAAATAGTTTGGAAAGAGTTTATCTCCCCGTTAAAATTTCCCTCTGTTATTCTGCGGACTGTGTGTGCTTCTGGGAGGGCAAGATGTTTGTTTCAGGAACTGGGCTGCTCTGGTCAGTGCTTTAAATCCTGAAATCTCAGGTCTGTGACACTTTTGCCTCTGCTGCAGATAGTTTTGGTGTTGCATGAAATTATGAACTTTGATGGGGAGTAAGGAGCAAATGAACTCTTTGCTTTTGGAGAGCTTTTCCCACAAAGTGGGGAACTACAGAGTAGATACATTTAATATTCCAAGCTGATCTCTCTGACCCTGATAGAGACACAGGCTGCAGCTGAGCCCTTGAAGTCGCCTTTAATGATACGATCAGTCTTAATGCTCGGTGGTGGTTATGCAAATGTAGGAATTAAAAAAAAAAAAAGGAAAAGAAAAGCGTGTTTACAAGTTCTAGATCCACTGTATCTAATTGTTTTGACTAGTTTTGGCATGGGTAAAGTTTGCATTCTTGGACTCTTTAGAGGCATTCTTTTTCTTTATGCTTTCAAAATAGGCTAAGTGCTGACAACAGCTGAGCAGTCCTTGGGTTTTCTCCTGGAATCTCTCAAGTTAGCTGGTTGTTAATCAGTTCTTTTTATACTGGAGAGGGGAAAGGAAGAATACTACTTTATTCATAATGAAGAGATTCTATAGTAGCTCTGAAGGGCAGATAGACTAAGTTGAAACTTGTCTCTTTTTAAAAAATGTTTACTCTAATATTTAGTACCAGTGAAAATTTAATAGCTAACCAGGTGTTCACACCAAAACATTAACATAAATAACCGGTTATTGGTGTTCCATAGGAGGAAGACAAAGGAGAGAGTGGATCTGTAAAGCTTGGGATTCTTCTATCCTTTTCAAATCCATGATAAAATTGATGCCCCGCAGTTTAAACAGAGCAGGTTCAGCTGCCACTAGGTGAATCCCTGTCACTGCTTACAATTAAGACACTTCATCGTGGGTGATTATTATAAGTTGTAGGTAACAATTACTTTATGTTAACTTCTGGATTGTGAAAGGCTGAAAATAACAAAAACCCAAAGACTGTTGCTCCATCTTAAAACTAAAGAAAACTATCACCACCAACAAACAAATCCAGCAGTATTGTTTAAATTCCACGTTTGAAATTTTGTTTATCATTTAATGAGTTCTTAATCTATTTCTAGTATGTGTTATGCTAGACTGCCTTTAAAGGAAAACAAATACATTTGTTAATACATTTTTTCATTAATCAATCTCATAGCTTATTAAAATCAGTAATCAGTTTTAACAATATAATTTTTGGAATTATTTTCTTTTATACAATTGCGTGCACTGTTGGCCACTTTATAATATTTACAGAATTGGTGTCACAATAAGTATAAATCTGTGGGTCATCCTGTTGCTTTGTTTCGTTAAACTAGCCATTAGCTTGCTTTTTTTTGGGTTGTGTTACTTTGCAATCCTGTAGAACTTTCCTTCGTTAAGGCAACATTCAAGGCTCAGGGAGCTCTGTGAGCATTTTATAGTACTTGGGGATGCCTGCCTTCCACTTCTGAAAACTTAAAATACTATTTCAAATAGTTGATCTTGAATAGCCTACTATTGCATAAATAGAGCATCGCTGTTGTTGTAAAACACTGATGCATCATTCTACTTCCCTAAAATACAGGGGAAAGAGCTTTTGAGCACTTCTGCCTTTTGTCTCCATAAGAACATCAAAAGGTAGGCAGTTTTTAACTGCGAACTGATTGCTTGGTAACCGAGGCATTCCTTTCCCTATAACTCCAGGAGCATCAGTGGAGCGTGTGAATTTCTGAAAGGTGCTTTCATGCTCAGACAGGCCAGGATAGTTTCAACCACAGCCTTAATGATTCTTGGTTTAGGTTTGGTTTTATTTCTTCTTTTTCTCTAACGAAGATTGATCCTAATAGATTTTGTTTGTCTGTTTGTTTTATTAAGTGTAAACTGATCTGTGATTTAATTTATCTTTATCCCAGATCTAACTGTGTTAGTAAATTGAGTTCTGGTAGAAAGTGGAACATGGAAAAAAGCGTAACATTGAAGTGTTAGAGGATCTGCTCTGCAAATTCCCTTTGAGTTGATTAGAGCAGACAGCTCCTGGCCCTGAAATCAGCACGATTACAGAAGTCATTGTGGTTGCTAGGAAATGTCAGAGCAATACAAATGTTTCATTTAGAAAATAGATTAGCTCATCTTAGTTAAGAGGGGAATTTCTTTGAAACCTGCCTTTTATTTAAAAAGGGGTAATCTGTTGCAGCTTCTCTATGTCCCAGCTAAAATCGCGTGGATATTTTCATTATGTTATAGACACATATGGGAATATTTAAGTTTATTGAGAATGAGTTTTCTCGCAGAATCTTGAGAAGAGAGAGCGCTGTTGATGCAGCAGTACCTACCAAAAATTTTCAGCCCAAACTTGCCAAGTCTGAGATGGGGCACTGCGTGTCTTAGGGTAAATTCTTCCAGAGCAAGACCTGGTGAGGGGCCAGCATGAGGAGGTGGTGGGGTCAAGGCAAGCTGGGGTGCATGGTCCTTGCTGATGGTGGTACCGCTGATGGGAAAGCAGTTGTTCCAGCAGTGAGGTTTCCTGCCCAAGTTGGCTTGCAGGTCTCCCCATCCTGTCCAGTTGACTCTGGATCCCTGGTGGAAGCTCTCAGGGGTTCTTTGGGCTTTGTACTTTGAAAACAAAAGCCCTATCTCTCCTAGGTATAAGTGACAAGCTTGAGCAGAGCCTTCAAAAGCATGTTTTGTTGATCGACTGTCAGAATACGTGAGGCTTCTTCCCTTAACAAATGGCAACAAAACAGATAAAAGCCTGTACGTGGCGTTTGATAAACACCTTTGAAAGTCTCAGGGCGCCCTGCTGACACTTGGCTGCATGTTAAATTGTGTTCTGTATAGTTGTCTATGTTGTAAAAATAAGTTCCATCAGTTTATCAGCAAAGAACCTGAAAATGAAAGCATGTAAGAATTTGTGAGCAGCCTGTTGTAACTGAGTGCCAGGAAATGTGGGCTGCATTGAGCATCTTTGCTATCACAAGAGCTTTAAGACAAACATTATAATTTGATCATAAAAGGAGTAAGTGGAAAGATGTATCATAAATCCCCATTTGTGTTTGACAATATGTGAGAGAGTATGTTATGATGCAGCCGTGCTATTCGAAGGGTTTCTTTTTAGTCTCACTTTCACAGTTGTTTTCATTATCACCAGCTACAAGTTTCATGGGCTGTAAATCATTCATACACCATAAACCATATAAACTGTGAATGTTTCTTCCTGAAATAGAAATTGGACTATAAAATTCATTTTACCCTCTGACTGATAGCACCTCTAAAACTATAGTATTCTGCCCTTACACCCGAATTCTGCTTTCCTTGACTCTCAAGTTGTCTTCTAAGTAATTAACAGTGTGAAATGATGCCTTTTTAGTGACTGGAAGCCTTTCAGTTTTAGGTAAGCTTAGTTTTTATTATTAAATCCTTTAATATGTTAAAATTCTCTCCTTTTTATGCTTTAGTAAAAGTGTAAAAATCTGGGTTGATACGAAATCTTTCAGGAATTTTCATAATTGCTATTGTTGAGTCTTACGGTTTCTCATGATTGCTAAAATGCTAGATCATAGAATCATAAAATCATTTAGGTTGGAGAAGACCTTTAAGATCATTGAGCCAGACCATTAACCCTACACTACCAAGTCCACCACTAAACCATATCTCTAAGCACTATGTCTACTTGTCTTTTAAATACCTTCAGGGATGGTGACTCCACCACTTCCCTGGGCAGCCCATTCCAGTGCTTAATAACCCTCTCAGTGTAAACATTTTCCCTCATATCCAGTCTGAACCTCCCCTGGAACAATGCTCACTCCTGACTGTGGCTGGAATTCAAGTAGGGAAACTTTTCAAGGAAGGGTCTTGTCCTGTGAGTCCTTCTTTGAAATAGGGGCATCTTTCTCTATTGTCACTCAGGAGCAACATGACTTTGCAGACCTCATATAAGGGTGAAATTGGGAAGTGTAAGTTATATATTAGTGTTTGTCAATAGTTTTGCAGAAATTCCAGTGACTGTCTATGGAGAATTATTCTTGCATAACAAATGAATTTAGAAACTGTCGTTCAACTACCAAAAAAGTGTTTAATTTGAATCATTCAAAATGGGCCACTGCAAATGAATTTAATTAGGGCATGCTGTCCCAGAAAAGCTCCTTCTTGACATTGAAGATCTGGAACAAAAGTTGTTATTAGACAACAGCCGACTACAGGAGAGAAGAGGCAGCAGATTCTTCACTTATGTTTTTTTTAAAATTTATTTAAATTGCAGTGCTTACACTTCTTTTCTTCATGTTTGCTGGTGTATCAGTTCAAAATACAGCCCGCTTTGGCATGAGTTAAAATTTGTTAAAGATGGAAGATTGGGCAATTATTGAATGCAGTGCTAGCAGCACTGAACCAGTAAGTATTAGTAATATTGTGTGTTAATTTTTGAATACTTTCTCCCACTCCCGCTTTATTTTTTAGTAACATGTAGTTGAAGAAAAGATATTAGATAGCACAAAAGCTCTCCTGCATCGTATTTCATCAGAAAAGTACTGTGCCTTCTCTAGTGCTTTACATGTTAGTGTAGGCATAAATTTTTCAATACATATGTACTATTGAACTGCAAATACTGCTTTTTATCAATTCTTGTTTCAGAAGATAATCAGATCACACTGAGAATTCCATTGGGTGCAGCTCACTGGAGTTTATTAAAATCTCTCCACGCTGTAGCTGTGAAATGTTTTCTATAAGACAAGAAAGGCAAATCAGGCATATCCAATTGAAGCAGAATGCTCTTAGACGTTGTTAAATACAATCTAATACATACTGTTTGCCTTGGTATACTCTCGAAACATAATTGTTTTTGACAAATTCGCATTTCACTGTGCGAATAACTAGATAGTTAGCTGACCAGTTTCCCAGGCAAATATAAGACTTCAAGCCATATTATACAGATGATAGTCAAGAAAACATCTTGTTAGTTTATATTTAAGACATAGAGCGAACAAATGTTTTCTTGGTCCCTGATGCCAATCTATATTTATCAAAGAGTGAGGCTAAACAGACCCAGGTCTCTCAGCCTTTTGCCATAAGAGACGTGCTCCAGTCCCATGATCATCTTCCAATCCCTCCTCTGGATACTGTCCTGTCCTTCTTGAAGTGGGAAGCCCAGAACTGGACTCAGTGCTCCAGATGGGGCCTTACGAGGGCAGAGTAGATCAGGAGGATGACCTCCCTTAACCTGCTGGCCATGCTCTTTTTAGTGCACCCCGGGATGCCATTGGCCTTCTTGGCTACAAAGGCACATTGCTGGCTCATGATCAGCTTGTTGTCCACTAGGACTCCAAGGTCTCCAAGATGTTGGGATGTGTCACAGATTGTGTAGAAACTCATGCTGCGTCAGTCTGGGCCTGAGTTTATGTATTTGTTCTGTATTACTGCTTGCCTGGCGGAGTGGGTCTATACTAGATCACAAGTAGAATAGTGTACAACTACTGTAGTTGTATCACTGGAGGTGGAAAAAAAACCCCAAACTTTTTTATGCCTTCATATTCTTCTTGCTCCTAAATACAGTTTTCTGCCTTCATGGGCTATGCTCAGAGCAGTACCAGAAAACTGGGCTAGTTTTAATCTCCTTCAGTGCCCTGTCAAACAGGCTTCAAGAGATTGTCTCTCGTGTAGGGACAGTTTTCCTCAAAAGTAACGATTCTTTTAAATGGTAATGATAAATTACACATTTTATGAACTGAGCTTCTGAAATGAATCACAAAAGATCAGAGGAAGCCTCAAAGGGCTCTTTTAAAGGAGATGCTCCAGATGTACATGTTGGTAGATTATTTTATCCTTTTAGTACCATAAAATGCTTATGTTCAGTTAAGCCATCTAGTTAGATAGCTGCTTATAGACTGTTTTTTTTTCCCATCATAAAGGTAGTAAAATGTCTTGGCTTTTATTTTATTGCAATCTGACCTATTTAATAGAATTTAGCTAAACTTCAGTAGAAATAAGGAGGGTTTAAATTGGGAAGCAGCAAAGCTCAGTTTCATACTTGTATTAATAAAGTAGTAATATTTATCTGTGCAAGTGAGATCAAAGTGAAAAATGAAATATCCTGCTGTAATTTAAGATTAAAGAGGTATAGCTTTTACACAAAGGCTGGTGCAGTGGATATTTGCCCTAAAAAACGTGTAGGAAATTTGAAAATAGAAGTGTGTGGGGTAGACCTTTCAAATTTTAAAAATTATGTCAAGCTTGTTCTTAAATATTTGTATTTATTTCTTGTTTAAATAGCACCTTTTAACATTCACATTCCTTGTAACTTTAAAATCACTGAGAACATATTCTGACAATTCACAACTAGCGTATCATTTGGTAGGATTTGGTCCTATCAGGGTTTCACATTTGAGGTAGCTCTTGGTGAAATCTTAAATACTAAATCTTGGACTTCCTTCATGTGGGATCCCACATCTTGAATGAGAGTGTTGCATAAGATTTTTTTCTGTGATAGATTAATTTCTTAATTATTATAGATGCATAAATCAGATTATTATTTTATTTTTTTAATCCCTGGTCTGTCCAACTTCTTCATGGAGGGCAGGGATTCTAAGCTTTTGTAAATCCTATGTAATACCCTGTTTAAAAGGGATGGAGCATCTCACTGAGACTCTTACATAGTTCCTTTCTTTACCAGGCTATCAAACGCAAGACTGGTATGAAAACATTAATGGTAGTATAGTAGTTTAATTTAGAAAATTAAATTTCCAAACTGTACCAAACATAAAACCAGAAGATTTATAATTGTTTCTCTCACTGGACAGAGAGGTATCAGATAGTATGGCATGGATACTAAAACTATTTGGGTTTTTTGGGGGCTGTTGTGATTAAACTAAGACATAAGAGTATTTCTCGAAACGGAGACTTTACAAATGCTCTACTTTAGAGTTGATTTATATTCTCAGACCTTTTTGTTCAAGGCAATTTGATTGTAAAGTTCATTTTCCTGTCTTTTCTACTAGTAAATGTTGGCACGATTGACCGATGTACTGCACAAATACCCACCGGAAAGCATGGCTATGTATTCCACTCATAGGATGTGTCCAGCTCCTGTGTTCAAGTTACCCTAGAGCCAGTTATCCCTTGAAGTTCATGTTGCTGCTCTCCTGAGTTTGGGTTCAGTTTCTTGCTGTCGTTGTGATCGCTTGTTTTGCTGAACATTGTGGTGAAGGGCTGTTCGCACTGATGTAGATTCTGATCGCAGCAGTACTTTGCCCTGATGTTAATCTGTGTTGTGCTTGTAGATCAGAGACGAGAACAATTTCTTTTTCATGTGTTCTTACATATTTTATTAGATATATATGTATATTTATACATTACATATATCAGACACTGGAAGAGGTTGCCCAGAGAAGCTGTGGCTGCCCCATCCCTGGAGGGGTTCAAGGCCAGGCTGGATGGGGCTTGGAGCAACCTGGTCTGGTGGGAGATGTCCCTGCCCATGGCAGGGGGATTGGAACTCAATGATCTTTAACATCCCTTCCAACCCTAACTATACTATGATTCTGTATTTCAGAACAACAAGTATAGTTTAACATTTCTGGGGGTACTAGTTCTGAGTTGGGACTGAGCTATTTCTGGAAGACTCTGCCTGTTATACACAGAACTAGAGTGATTACGGTTTCCAGAGCCCAAGGTAGAAATTTTGAACCACTTTTGTGATGCCGACTGATAGCTGAACACTCTGTACAGAGACCTGGGTTATATCTCAGCACAGCCTGTCCCATTTTACTGGCACCTGCATCAGTAACATCACCAAATAACAGTAATTATCTACATAATCAAAGCCATTTGAAATTAAACCTTCCATAGGAAACATTAAACACACAGTGTTCAGAACAAGATGGCAAGACTGTTAGCTTGTTTTTGGGTTAATTAAGAGTAATGGTATGATTTTATGTGTTGATTAAAGTTACTGGCCCTAGGACATTCACGCTCAGAGTACTTTCAGCCCTGTTTTGTGTTCCCTGAAGCAACAACTGACTTGTTCAGCACACAGAATTGGTGGGCGTTGAGCAAGTTCCCAAATACCAGCTGAAAAACACGGGGTTTTCAAACTGGCAAAGCTTCTTGCCTTAAAATCCTAGCTAAGTAACTACAGGACTGAACAGTTTACTTTCAAGTTCTAATTCCTTATTCTGTGTCTGGACTCACCTTTACAAACTCAAGAGGAGACAGAAAGAAAGGCTGTGAGTGGTATCATGTCAAGACTAATTTGTGAGTTATTGCCTTACCAGTGTAGAGATTTTGAGTCCAATTCAGATGTTGGGTCACAGGATAAATCTGCTTTTCCATGTGTAACTCAGGAATGACCTCATGAAGATTAGGTTTGTGCAGCAAGTTCCCAACATGTTTTACGTGTTGGTACTTTTACACACAACCCAGCCTTTCCAGCTTGAAAACCATTCCTTTGGTGGCCCTGCAGTTGCAGTTGTGCCCATTACATGTGGACTCAGACCTTGTAGCATTAAGGCACTTGACTCCCAGACTGGGGCCCTGGGTGACGTTGCAGTCACTGCAGCCTAGCAGAAGTGACATGGCACTGATTGCTGCCAAAAGCCACATTGTCACCTCTTTAGGTATTGTCAGCTGTGACTGTCCTGGAAACCTTCCATAAAATGTCCAAAAATAGTGCTGTGGGTCTGAGCAGCTGTGGGCTTCCTCTGGTTTCACCGTGTCATCTCTTCCTGGACCTGGTCCTTGCCCTGCTGCCTGGTGGCTTGTCGCTCTGGAGGTGTTCCCTGACCCCTCCATTGGAGAGACATAGATCTGCATGGATGAACACATTTCTGAATGGAAAATACTGCAGTTATCTGTTTTGTATTGCACTCCCTTCCCTGAAAAGTGCCAGAGAACATAGTTACGTGTGTGATTAAGCTTTATTTATTTATTAAGCTGTAAATAATATGAAGGAACTGAATTGTGTAGCTAACTTTGGTTATTTATGGTATTTATCCCTTCTGTGATCAAGGATGGTGAAATAGAGTTAAGTACAACATATGTACAGATTGGTGTGCCACTGGTACAGTAACTTAAAACCTAAAAAGCCTTAAAACTTAAAAACTGACAACTCAGTTGTCATTCCTTACCCGTTGGATGGTAAGAAGGTTGAACTGGAAGCCCATGTTTAGCAATAAACAAACCTGCCAATGGATCTCACTTAATAGTTTAAAATCTAGTAGCTTTTTGTGTAAATGGACTGTAATGAAACCCCAAAAACTTCCCCCTGCAAAGAAAAACAAAAAAACCCTCACAAACAGGATCCTCCCCAGTCAAAAACTAAAGCATTTGGACTTTTAAAAAATGATAATAATGGCATTGTATACTTTTTTCTTCGTGATTTAAAAATTAGTTTTAAATGCATATTAAGACTTTGTCTTCACTAATGATTTCACTTAATAGAGAAGAAATACAAGGATACAGGAATGCTCTAGGTGTCAGAAAATTTAAGGCAAGTTTTAGAGCAACTCAAGGCATTTTGATGTGAAAGGTCTAGGGGCTGTTGCAGATCCTGTGACAAATTCATGTCACATTTTGCATTACACTTTGTAAGAGAGAATTTACTGTTTTCCCCTTTTACTTCATGTGTATAAACAGGAGGTGCCTTTCTTTTAAGATATTAATGAATGATTATTTGTGAGTAAAATTTATTGTCTGTTACCTCCCAGCTATTTGTGGCAACATGATATGTGTCCTGTTATTGGGTTATAAGATGCCAAAACCCAATAGAAATTATAAGCAGTCATTTGAAATAAAAGGATAAAGTAGATAAAATCCAGGCACGATGTCCTACCATAGAAGCTGATGCTATTATTTAAGGTTCAATTTCATTGGAGAACTATTGAAGCCATCTGACAGACATATCAAAGGACAAACTGCCTAATAATTTTTTGTTGTGGTCTTTGACTATAACCAGCCTCGACTTACAGGGTTTTTTTCCCCCTACAGTGATTTGAGGAGTTATTCACATCATCTGCATTTCATATTTATTTTAGCTGCTATGTTTGAGGTTGAGAACCTAATTTTTAATGGAGATACTTTTTGGTTTGCACCTCAGAGGACGTTTACTTCCCTTAGATATCTTAGATAGATGGTGTGAATGCCCTCCATGAGCCAAATTGTACGTCTATGGTTGTTCCGTCAGCTTCAGTGAACTCAGCAGGGTCACGCGGATACAGTAGAGACCAGAATTTGTTTAGTATGGGCCATTAGCATATATTCTTTCATTGAGAATAATAGCCTAATATATTATTCACTCCTTCCATGAAATCACAAGGATGTGTGTAATGAAAATGAACATTATGGGTTTGGTTTTTTGTGGTGTTTTTTGTGGTTTTTTTTTCTTTTTTTTTTTTTTTTTTCTTCCATGTGTGGTGAATTGTTTATAAAATCTTTTGTATACCCAACAAAAAACCCTCTCACTGGGAGAATTGGTTCGGGTGAGTATGTAAATTCTGTAGCTAGAGTAAGGCTGTATGCTCATACTAATCAGTTAATTCTTGGAAAGAATTCCAGTAAAGTAAGCAATCTAGGCCAAATATGTGAGCAATACTAGGTATCCACCATAATAGAAGCAAATTGCTATGGGCGAAATTTTGTAGAGTAAAATGGGACAATGAGCATTTCTAAGCCTTCCCTGGGGAGAGAAAAAAAAGACCTTTGGCCTAAATTTACATTCTGACAAAGAGAAAATATATTTTAATTCCTAGCATTTTAAACTAATGTTGCTTTTCCAACACTTGGCTGAAACCTCTGTTCTTGGAATTAGTAGTTTGTTAAGAAACTGTAAAAATTCCAGTGTGGTAGCATTCTCTGGTGTCTGCAGAGTTGTTGCTCTCACATATTGTTATTCCTGCTGTCCAGATGCTGCCACACAGGGGTTTTTTCCCCCCTTTATTAAATACGTTATCTCAGAGGCACTAACACTGATCCTGATGGGCTTGACCTTGACCGGCAGCAGGTTCATCTTGGAGCTGCCTGGCATTGGCTTTGTTGGACCTGGGGGAAACTTCTGGAAGTTTCTCACAGAATCCACCCCCTCTACCAGAACCTTGCCACGCAAACCCAGTACAGTGAATTAGGTGTCCTTCTCAGAAGGGCTTTTCCTATGAGACTCAAACACACCATGTGTTTCTACTGAAGGGATGGGGTTTTATTTATTTTTATTTTTTTAGTAGTCAATCACAGTGACAGGAGGTAGGATTTTGCCCTTATTTACACCCTGTCATAGGCTCATTCACCTCCAGGAATCACAAAAGGCCATTTTAGATCTTAAAAAAGGAATGTCCTTGCAATGTCTTTCTACATCATTCTGCTTTTGCCAGTGAAAACACACACCGCTGTGTCACAGTTGTTATTTGGCCCGAGCACAGATTACAGGGTGCTGTCGCAATTTCTAGTAACTTCCCCAGTCTTTTCTTTTAATAGAACAATAGAACCAAATGACCCTTGATCATCAATTTGTCAGAATTGTTTTATTTTGCGTGTCCCACATTAACCAGCTTCCAGATATACGTCCAACTTCTGCAGGCTGTTGTTGAGCCACACATTCTGAAAGGGTTTCAGATTTTACTTACTTTTATATAAACACAATGTAACACTATATGAAGTTTAATGACTTTTAAAAACAGAATTTCTGCAATCTCAGCTAGCATCTGGTCTGGTGCACATAGAACAGTCCATTTATTTAGTGAATTCATATTTGGGGGCTTGATGGAAGTGACCATATACAGTGGGATGTAATTTTTTTAAATGAGTAAGTGGTTCACGTGTTTTGTTATGCTGTTTTCCCGGAGTTAGGCTGAATGAGAGGGTGGAAAGCAACTGTTTAAAATGTTTTTATTATACTGATCTCTGCTACTATCTCCTGTGTATGTTGCTTGGGATTAAGTGCAGTTATGCTCGAAAAAAAGGTAATAAATTTCTAGTGCAATGAAGCACAAACAAAGAAGATTAAATTAATGTTCTTCAATCACGATGGATTTTTATTTATTTTTCTTGAGCAATGTCCATCAATAAACAAGGCATTGCAATATGCAACCTTTGAAATGAAAAACTTCGTGGCATATCGAAGGGAGAAAGAAATATGAGAAAAGCAAAGCCAGTTTGTGGTAAAAGCAATGTATATGTTTATTGACCACTTATTTAAAAGTTTTTTTTTTAGAACTGATTTATGCAGTAGTTAAGTCTTTGGATTTTCAGTTCTTTTGGTGCATGGGAAGGATAAAAGTTGGGGAAAAGGAAGAGGGGGTTGTTTTTGAAAAATGCATACATTCAGTTAGAAAACATGAAAAAGTCTGCAGTGTCTGGAATTTCAAAGTAATGTTTCTACTTTTCCATGTTTCACTTTTTTTTTTTTTTTTTTTTTTCTTTCCCCTTCAAGAAAACACAGGAATTTGATGTAAATGAAGAGAATTTGTCTGCCCAGCACTGTTTTAGGCTGGACTTCAGTACTTCACATTTCAAACACAAATGCATTTAATTGGAACTGTGCATGAAAATATTTATAGATCATAATTCTTTCTGTCTTAGCATCGGTTGATTCTTTTTTGACTTTTCAGTTCTACATCTCTTTTCTGCTTCTTCAGTCTTAAATGTTCCTCCAGCTTCTGCCAGATTCCTGGGCTCTCAGAGCTCTTGGCCATTCTTATGTTGCTCAAACGTCTTCATGTAATTCGTATATTTTTGTCATTTACAGGCATAGCCCTTGGTCCTTTGCAGATTATTTCTTTTTCTTCTTAATGTTGGATTTACATGGGAAGCCTGCTAAAGAATGCTCAGATGACCTTGGCTGACCTTGACATTTCCCTGTCCACTGAGATCTGCCCAGTTTTCTATCTGCATCTGTATTTATACTTCCTATCACATATTCTTTTGTTATTCCCTTTACAAATTTACTTTTTTATTTCAATTTTAATGTTTTAAAATGCATTTTTCCTCTGGAGAGAACGGATTGTGTCCGACTTCTGTAGAAGAGAGTAAGCCATATAATGGTCTTGTACATCTGAAATCAGTCTTCCTCAGTAATTGCTGACAGTTTAAAAAATGTGGTTTAACCTTTTTTACTTCATCACTGGTTTTAGGCTTGATGTTCCTTCCCATCTAAATCTTCAGATGTGTTGGTGTTCATTGTTGTTAGATTTAGCTGCCTTGTTTAAGACCATTTTTTGCCAGCTTACAAGGATATATTTAGCTAATCTTTACTAATCCGAAGCCCCATTTCTCTTCAGGTCTCCAGACATCATGACCTTTATCCTATGTTCTTGCTTTCTTAAGTTAGCAGAGTTAACAGCATATCACAAAAGTGTCTGCAGGCCCATCCTGAAAACTCTACAGCAATGACAGTGTTTTCCCAGAACCACCCTGTGAAGCTGTAGGGAACCGTGTATCTCCCTGCCTTAATCCGTTATTAAGATCAAACAGGGCAAGGACTTCACTCAGTGTTAGTGCTCTTACTTTTTGAACCAGAAACACTCTGTTGTATCGCTGTAATAATTTTATAAGGGCTTCCTTACTGATTACAGCCCAGAGGCCGCCTCGTGCGATGCAATGATTATACGCTGTCTCTAAATCTGCTGTGTGCTCTGATCTTATTTCTTTTATCTCTCTTTCACTATCAACGATATGACTTGAAATATTTGAAATGCTGTGGACCTATCTTCACTCAAAACTAATTAGATGGGAAAGTTATTAACGTTGTTAATAGCCCAGCATTTTTGAAAGAATATGGCACTGCAATGGAAATTCTTCTTTCCATTACGTTTTTACTTTAAAAAAAAAAATAAAAATAAATAAAATTAGGCAAGGTAAGCCAGAGGTTTCTAACATGGTTATGACTAAACGTCACCAAAAATTTCAAGTCAGTGACCCTTCAATTTTCAATGACTTCATAGGACTAAGTGTTGAGTTTGGAAAACAGCAAGAAAGGTTAAGGTTCCAGCAAAACATACCAGGTTGAAACCAATAGGAAAATAAACCTTAAGCGAGTAAAAAAGGGACTTTGTTTCCTGAGTGTTGCTTCTTGGGAAAATCTGCTAAACTTACACCTCTCAGGTTAGCCCCAGCACAGTGACTCTTCCTGCTCGCCTTTGTGATAGCAGAGTGGATTCCCAGGCTGGCAACTCCAGGTGGGAGCTCTACACCACCACCTCTTTGGTGGTGGGCACCCATGGTCCTTCCTCAAGTCTTGCTTTGTCTGGTGGAATGATGTCTTGGGATCATCACCAGGCAAGATAGCTGGGTTAAAAATGTTTATTTAGAAATCTGGATATGCAATAAGAGAGCCAAGTTGCAGATACATAGAACTACAAGTTGTTTTAACATTATACTGATCAGTAATCAATCTTATCAGCTCCAGCATCTTATCTAGCTTTTGAGTTTGGTCAGCGTGACCTGAAATCTTTGGAGAGCTGTGTTTTCTTTGTTCCTGTATTTAAAGGATATCTCTAGAGCAGGCTGCTTGAGAACCTTAATTTTCTCAAACCAGGGACAACATGGCTTGATTGTAGCTTTCTTTCAAGGTGATCCTTATTCCCAGAGGTGATACCACTGACCATCATATGGTAATACTCTTCCTCATCTTCCCCAAGTTTCTTAAAATTACTTGTAATGCCTTTCTTGATTAGATTACGTTTTTGACTTCAGGCTTTGAGGTGCTGTCCCCTACCTGCAGCCTTCTTAAGGCAGACTGGGAGTGTAAATATTGCAAGTTCTTTCAGAATTTATGATGTTTCTGAGTTTTTTTCATAAGGAGGGATCTGTTTTCATTTTCTACAGCGTTGGTATGTGTAGCTGTGTCAGACGGTATAAGCTCCACTTAGAGCTGGAGGAGGCAAAGAAGCACTTCAGGGTGCATTTCATTTATCCTGGGTGTCTGCCTGGAGAGTGATTTACTGCGTCCTTAAGCCGCACTGCTAGGAGGCGAGCTCAGGTCCACCTTATCTCTGGTTTTTAGATAGAATCCATGTATGATAACAGGTTAATCTGAAGATAGTAAAGCTCAGAGAATGCAGACTTCACTTGACAGTTTTAAAATTCAGAGCAGCCCATCGCATGAGCGCTTTGGCTTAGATTAGGTCCAGCATTATTCCAGGAAATAGGGAGATGTACATGAAAAGAATACAAAGTACTTTCTAAGATGCTGGAATATAAATTTCCTGAGAAGAATGCATGGGCAACAGAGATTAATGTCAGGGGGAATCTTTTAATAGAATGATTTGGGTTGGAAAGGACTTTAAAGATCAAGGAGTTCCAACCCCCCTGCCATGGGCAGGGACACCTCCCACCAGACCAGGTTGCTCCAAGCCCCATCCAGCCTGGCCTTGAACCCCTCCAGGGATGGGGCAGGCCGCAGGTTCTCTGAGTGACCTGTTCCAGTGCCTCACCACCCTCACAGCAAAGGTATCTTTACACAGAAGCTTGACATTTAAACCTGATCTGCCACAGAATCAGTCATCAATATGGAATCTAAATACCATTTATGTGCTTGTGTAGGTTTGTTTCTTTATACTGTGGATATCCACATCTATAAACTATGTAATTATATTCGCCATAGCAGTAAAGTTTGGGTTTTATTTGTTTCTTTTTCACTGTTCTTAGTTGGACTTTTTTGGTTAAAGCACAATATGTACTGGTCAGTCTGGTTCATAAACTCAGGCCTGGCTATCTGGTATCATTTCATTTTTGTTTTCATTTTGGATGACAGTATACTCCAGTATTTCATTTACTGTCAGTATAATTGTGGAAAGCAGTGATTACTACTCATTTCTCCTGGGCGATTTACAGAACTTATTGTGGCAAGACTGGCATGAATTGAAATCCTCCTTTAGGCATCTCAGTGAGCAGTTTCTTCAATTCTTCATCTCCCTGAAATTGCCATGCTGATTCCTAAAGTCCAGGCGTCTTCAGCTACCACTGACACCAACCACAGTACAAAAGCTAAAGCTGAGACCAACAAGTTGACCAAATTATAATGCTATCCACAGTGCCTTGCTTGCTCACTAGTAATTCCCAAATCTGAATGTCTATGAATAGTTTGTTTTAGGTAATAAGAAATATTAATCTGTAAATGAACCTCAGAGATGCAAATAGAATGCGCTGAATAAATATCAATTATTATTCATTAAAATGCAGATGCAGATGGGCACTTTGGAGACGGCTTATGGAGTCAAAATAAGTGAAATGAAAGAGCATCAGTAATTAGATACTTAGAAGACACATATCATATGTTACCATGATTGCTGGACACAGACATCGTAAAGTGTTGTGGTTTTCCTTCAGCTTTATGCTGCAGCCTCACGACAATTTTTGTCTCCAATGACGATTTAAAATATTCAGGTACCACAGACTCATGCTTAAATTTTATTAGATGTGTTCTAGAGGTAACTTTTTCTGTGGCAGTAAACCTTAACTGTCAGACTTGCACTCACTTTAATGAATTCTTTAGTTAAATCCCTGTACGTTGTTTATAAAATCTCTCAGTTTGCAGAGCACAGTGGATTGGAATATTTTAGTTCAGCACTTAATGAGCACACCTTTCCCGGGTTTACATAGGTTTTATATTGCAGTTCAGTGCACAGGAAAACCCTTTAGCCCTCCACACACAGGTGTCAGTCAAATAAGCAAGAAAAGTGACAATGAAAACTTGGTGAATTTTTCTTCAGAAGGATTTGGCGGGGGCTCATAGAAGTAAGTGCTTAAAAGGGGGATGCTCAATTTAAGGAGGATTTATGGTGACTGTTTTGGTTTTAAAGTGCTATCTTGAAACGTGCATTGAACAACAAAGTGTACCAGAACTTTTGTGACATTGACACAAAGGTAATATGTTGTTATTAACTTTTAAATGCCCTTTGAGATGATAAATTTGCAGCAATCTGCTAATGGCTCTGTGATAACGGAGCTTGCCCTTGTTCTGATAATATTGTTAGGAGACTGCTTCACTAAGCCATATCTGTGTGTATACATACACCTGCCTAATTAATGCCAAGCATGGCAACATTTTAGCCCTTCATTATCTCTTTGGTTAGATCTTAAAAAGTTCAAGTAACATAAAAATTATTGCAGGTAATGGTAATTAGTAATCTGTTGAATTCCTTGAATCTAGAAGGAAATGGGATCCAAATACAAATCAAGTAATGATACCCTGTCTTCTCATAGCCGTCTCTCACAGCAAATTTATCTTAGATATTACTGAGAACATAAATTTTTAGATTTGAAAACTAATTTATGTATTTTTTTTAGTGAGTTCGAGTGACTGATTTTCATGGTGTATAGAAGATCTCGTTTTTATCTTTTTTTCTTGTGGAATATTATTGTGAAATTTAATCATGTAGGATTATAAGTACTATGTAGCAAAGTCTAGTAAGAATGAATTGCTTTTTATTCATTTCTGTTTGCCATATTATAGCACCAAAACGGAAGATTGCTTTAATGTCATTAGAATTAATTAACATATATTTGGCAAATATAAATTACGATCCAAGTCCTTGGTGAATTCCATTCAAATTTCATGGAGGACAATCTCCAAGACTTTTTCCGTTTCTGTCAATCCCTGAAGTATAATGTCAAAGAATCATTAGGCAAAGTCCCACGGGAATTGTTTTGCTCTTTTCCTGAAGCCAGGCATTCAGTGGCATCAAAACCAGATACAAAGCAGATGAAGATACTGATCTGGAATTGTAATGATGTGAGGAAATGAAAAGACGTGAGAATTGAATATTTCATATCTTCATTCTGGCTAAGTATAGCAAAGGCAGAAGAAAAGGAGAGTTGCAATAAAATGCTGTATGTAAATGCTGGAACAGAAGTTGGATGATTGCCCTTTTCCTTTATGTGTGTCGACCCTTAGAGTAATTGGGATGGTGATATTTAGGGGTCGTAAATTTTCACGCTGGTGTCACTCACTGTTTGCCCCTCTGCCAACTAGAGATGCCTCCAAATAGTAAAAAAGATGGCAGATCTCATTTTCATATGGGGAAGCATTTAATTAATTTTCTTTAAATAGGTAGGTAAAGGGCGCAGTGTGTTATTACTGGTAGAAATGGAAATTCTCTGCAGAGTGGCAGGAGTAAAATAATACCACTGTGAAAGAGAGAAACAAAAACACCCATCGCCTCCCCATGTGAAGAATGCAGATCACAGACTAAACCTATTTCTTTCCCTTGAGTTTACTTCCAGTAGTTGCATCAGGACCTTGCAATACTTGTAACATAATGTTCCCTTTATACTACCTTTTTTGCTTATTCACCCAATGTCTTCACCCATCTGCTGTGCTCTTTGTCATCATTTTTCTCTGTTAGGATGAACAGGTATCTCTGCAAAGGAGAATATTTGATAATGAATTTTTAAAAATGTATATTATTTTTCACTTCAGTGTCATATAAATACGCTTAGATATGGCAGCAGTTATGTCCATATAAAAGCCTGCATGGGCCCAAGGAGTCACAGACTGTGCAAATAAATCTAAAGAAAAGCTTTCCAGTGCCAAAGTGTTTATAGCTGTGGTGGGAGTGCTGTGATTTAAATTTATCTGTTTAATGTAAGCCTCTTTGTAAAATTGGTAACTCTGAGTTTATTATCCTGTTCTGATATATCTGTGGCTTACAAAATGTACCATTGTAAAAATACTCCTACATACTGTGTTAGAATAAAAAGTACATTTGCAGACTATTTTGGACTATTAGAGACATGTGAATGTCAGAAAAGACACAAGAAGGAGAAAAAAAAACTGAAATGGATTTGAATTGCGCATATAGCAGAGGCAAATAGTTTCAAGACAGGATTACATATGCAAAATTAGGAATTTAAGATCTGACTTTGTATTTCAGTTTGGGTTTAGTTGCATGAAGGATTATTCCTATGAACCTTTAAGGTCCACTGTAAATGGTGTTATTATGTTGTATTGATTATTTCTCTTCATTATGTCATGCATGTTACCCATCAGGTTTCCAGAGGTATGAAAATCTCTCATATAGTACTCTCAAGTGTAATGAAAGAATTTCTAACTCTGTTACACACAAAAGAGGAAAAGGAAAAAACAAGCTATCAGAAGTGCCCTGTGTGTGCATGTGCATGCTCTGGTGATATTTTACAGTAGAAAATTGTAATTTCTGTCAAGAAGGGCTAGTTATCTGAAAGTAAATTGAATGAATTGTATACATTCATACAGGTAAATACCACAGAAGGTGAAAGCACTAGATATTATAACAAGGACTGTTTAACAGATCTACATAGAAATTGCACGATGCAAAAATTTGCTGCTCATAGTGTTACTGGTATAACAGTTGTGACTGAATAAGCTACTGGAAATAAATCTTTCCAGTCTGAAATTTATATGGGAAAAATCTGTATGGGAAAAAAACTACCTTGCCATAACCATTTGTTTTGGAAGTGAGCAGATAGGAATCAAACAAATGTTGAAAGACTATACTGTTATTGGAAAATTAGGTTTATTGAATGATTATAAAAAAACCAAGCAAATCCAAACCAGTGAAAATAGTGGCAGTTTCACAGGATATCAACTGTCAGCAAAATAGTGCGATGAATTACTTTTATAGCTTGGAGGGAATTTCATATAAAAGAATCTCCAAGTTAGTGAGAAAAACTAAAACATAAAAACATAAAAGACACTTCTTTTATGCTAAGCTGTACCTTTGCCAAGGAATGAGGAAAACGTATCCTCTGGTGAACAGGAGGTCATCACATCAAGGCCACTTTCACAAAGTCTGAGGAAGATCCCTGTTTCCTGGGCTTATCTTTTAGGGACTGACATTACTGCACTAAATCAGAAAATCATCTCTTGTTTAAGCCCCTCTTGAAAACATTAATTTTAACTTATGATCTTCTGTGTCTTAGAATTGTTGACTGAGATGCCTGAGGTCTGAAGCATTTCAGCTTTGAACTTAGGAAGGGACGAGAATCTGAACTTTGTTTTGTTGATACTTATTTCACAGCTATCAAATAGAAAAAGCCATAAAAAATTCCATTTACTGAATGTGAACTGTATCTCAATCACTAAATGTAAACTCATTTATTTTGAAATGTCAGGAATAGGCAATCCACCCTCTATCAGAAACTATTTCATATGGTAAGGGCTTGTTAGCATTTTATAATAATTCAATTCTTCAGGCTATAAAAATTTGCCTCAAGATGAAAGCTGAATGTGAAATATCAGCTCATGATAAACTTGTGTTATAAAATTTGACTGAAATTGGCTTCATTTTAAACAGTTCAGAGGTTCAATCAAACAGAAATTTGTTGCTTTTGACCATCCTCCTGTGTGCATTACTCAAATTAACTTGTTTGTATATAATTGACTGTTTAGTAGTGTTCATGTGAAACCCTTAGGGTGTTTGTTTTAAATGGCTGTGATTTATCTGGACAAAAAAAAATTAACATAACATAAACTCTTGCCTCATCTGAATATCTGCATGTTAGAGTTCCTAATAGCACTCGTAGAGCATGGTCTAAAATTCCGTGAATTACACTAAATTCCTTGGGTTTTTTAACAGTACAAGCTAAAATCGGTAGAAAGATCTCAAATGAGATTGGGTATAAACTGAGAATTTTCTCAGCGAAGGCAAACATAGATACAACTGAAGAAAAAGTGGTCCTGACTGTGGTCCATCTGCTTATATACAACTTGTTCTGCTCTTCTGTGTCCTTCATAAGTCAGAAGAAGGAGCTTGTATTAGAATAAGGCCATGGATTTGACTTTTTTGATTCTAATATTCCTCTGTAAAGATTGAATCTTAATCATTTGGGGTAGTAAGAGCAGGCAGGTAACAGATTGTGTGTGTTTCAATAGCTTCAGATCAAAAATAAAAATATCTTTCAATGTGTTTGGAAAAGTACGGGCAAGACTAAGCCATGATTCAGAGCAATGTCCTCTTAAATTAGAACTTTGAGATGGATGTAAGTAATGTGATCAGATGGCATAAATGGAAAAAAGAATGGGAGGAGAAAAGGTTCAAAACAGATGCCTGGCAGCAATTTTTCACAGAACCAAAAAATGTGTGGAATGACCTTCCAGACACGATTATGCTATGGAGAGTTAAATATTGGTCTATTAGAAAGCATTTCAGGAGCATATGGGGAAGAATAAGCTCTGAAACGGGGCGAGCCATTAAAATGTGCTTATTGTCATATATTCTTGGATATACAGAGGTATTAATGCTGAATTTCCTATTGCATGTAAATACTTAAGATCATCAGGGTATGCTGCCCATCAACACCCTCTCCTTGGTGAATTACTGTGGGAAATTGGGAAAAATCTGTATGGGATTTTTGCCTTCTGATTTTTTTTTATCTGCTTTTTTATAGGTTTCTTCTGAATTTGCTGCACACAAGTTGCCTGTCCCCGTGGTATTGCTTGATTATGCCTTGGAATCATGATGGTTGTGAAGTCCCTCACTAGCGGTGGAGAATCAATGTGCACCATGGCAGAAAGGTGTGTTAAGTTCCTCCTACTTCTACTACTTCCACAGATGTGGAAGAATTCTGTGTGGAATGGGGTTTTTTTGTGTCTTTCCTATCAACTCTGATACTTTTTACAGAAGATGTGAAACATCTTTCAAAACGCGAGCGATTATCTTTGTGTGACTGGGATATGATTTATAGAGAGAGCTACAATGGGCAGAAAACAGTCCTACAAGTAGACTAAGAAAGAATATGTGAAACTCCTGTTTGTCTAAATTAAGGAGTTTCAGGTTTATATTTTTTTCTTCTAGTTATAAATATAAGCGAGTAAAGAAAACTGCCTCTCGGCGATAATAGCCATCTTGCTGTTGTGCACTTAGATTGTCCCAAGTCAAAAATTGGTTGTGAAACTGTACAGTTCATCAGAAGTGGATCTGCCTGTGAGTAACTTAGCTTTGATTAAAGCAGTAATTGTGGTACCAGAAAAATGTTCTTTTCTTCTGCACCTTGCCTGTACGTATAGTTGGAACACAAATGCTACAGGGACCAAGGTTGGAAAGATACGTTTCTAAGCAGGAGAGGAAATGTTCTTTTCTCTAAAATAGCAGGATTTTTAGTCAATCTGTGATCTCTGGGGACAAAGCCCTGAGTTTTTTGTTGATCTAGTTGTATTTTAACCGAGTCAGTGATTTGACTAAGGTAAGAGTTTTGTATTAATGATACTTCAGTGTGCAAAAACCTATTCAAGTTACTCTTACATGCTTGATTCTGATTATTTGATTTTCCACTGTATGTGAGAGATCTGACCTCACAATAACTCAGACACTTCATTTTCATAATCAGAAGGCTGATAATAATTAAATATTTCTACAAATTACTTGGGTTCATGTAATGAATGTTGGACAAAATTATGTGAAAACTACAACAATTATGGGGGAAAAAAAGTCCCTTGGAGGCAGGTATAGCTGGATTGTCTACAAACTATTAAAAAAAATATATTAAATCCTCTCAAACATCCTTCATACTGTTTTTTATATAAACTATATAAAATATGCTTTTTGTGTGATGGTGTAACTCCTGCACTATTGACAGTTGCTTGTCCTAACAGACAGATGTGCTGTCATTCACAATTCATACCATGTAAAATATTCCAAACATGAAAATGTTTGGTTTTTGTCCCACACAACTCATACAACTTGCATGCTGTTGTGAATATTCTAAAAAGTTGCTAGTTTCTATTTTATTTTATTTTTTAATTTTGGAAATAAGAAATAAAAGTAAGATGTTAATGACAACGATTGCATGTGAGCAATTGAAGATGGAATAAAACCAGAATGTTAAGGTATTATCATGAGAAAAGGGAAGGAGTGGTAGTCTTTTTGATTGCTATATTGTATAAAAATAATTGGTTCATTATCATAATTACGTTCTTGTTCATGATATCAAGGTCGAATGAAACAACAGTAGCAATGGAGAGATGTCATTTTACTGATTCTGGCAGATATTAATTGAGGAAATAAGAGTATGGTGATATTGAAAAGAGACAGGTGAATACAGAACCCAGAGGACTCTCCCTGTGCTTCATATTCCTTACCATCTGTGTTGGGAATTCCAAATTCAGCCATGGGCTGGGAAAATATAGATGGTTGAACCTCCTTTTCCATTTCCTTACTTAAAAATAAATACTGTTTTCAAGATAATGCTACAGTGGAATGTCTATGTTTTTAATTCTAATTTAAAAGTTTAGCTTTTCTAACACAGAATCATTATGTTCTGAGTTCAAATTCCCATAAATCTGTATATTATTAAACACTGAACTCTGCTTTATTTATTCTAGTTCTAACATTTTTTCTCTGGTTCTTAAGGAGAGTCATTAATGGTTTCAGCAAGTAAGTGTTGTTTCTTTCTCCCCTGTACCCCAGAAATCTTTAATAATAAAAGGAACTATTTATTTTGACCTGTTCAGCAGTAAAAATGAAATAGGTCAGAAGATTTGTACCAATAGATTGTGGAGGGTATAAAATGAACTTAACATTGGTTTTAAAGCCGTTGGTTAACTGGAGAGAATTAATGGATATCAAAGGCATTTGGATTAGCCTGTACTAGCAGCTCAACTTACTAATAGATAAGAGACGGTGATAAATGTGTTAAAAGAACTATGTTGAATAAGCAGTGCTGTTATGTCACGCAATCCCTGGCAATTTAATAGCATATGAAGTATAAAACCAAAACTTTACCAGCTGATAAAGATGAGGAAGTTTTGTTTGGTTCTTTTGCAAAACTGTTGTCGTGGTAGTTTAGTTAGAAAATAGTTCTTCCGAAGTTCCCCAACAACTCATTTTGCTTTATCTAAATTACATTTTCTGCATGCCCTTGGGTAAAGGTTTGCTGAAGGTGACCTTCTTTCTCAAAATGAGTTGGACATGTTTTTCAGTGATTGTAACACATACAATTTTCCTGTGTTACGAAAGATTTTGTTTTTTCATTGTGTTGCATAACCCAATGTCTTAAATAGACTATGAGCCGTACCAGATTTATGAAGCTGTTTGAAGTGGTTATGTTTAATGTTTGATCTTTGACACTGTGAGGGGGATGTTTTTGTTTGTTTTTATCCTGTGAGTGGGTAGGGGTGTGTAAATAAAAGGAAAAGAAGTGTTTTCTCAGACCACCCAAGGAAAAGTACAAAAATGACTGAAATAGCTGGACATTTCTGTTAATACATGTGCGTCGGTGCTTGGTGAAAATTACATCACATAAACAGATTTACATTTTGAACTATCAAAAAGGAAGTGTTTGGGTTCCTGCTGGTAATTAACCCTTACCCACTCCTGCCCATCCTCAGCTCCTCTGGCAGGGTATGTATTCTAGGGTGAGGATCTGATCTGTCTTTTATCCTCTCTAATTGCCCCTGTAATTGAATGTGTATCTCTATACCCACCACGGTGGCTGTGACTCCATCTTGCACTTCAGGAAGACAACATTACTGGATCACAGCTGCCACAGCTAGCATTAGAACTTCAAATTTTGAGTAAAAAGGGCATTTTAATTAAGGTTTGTAGGATTTCTGGGAAAGGAGAAGAAGGGGCACCTTGGGGGTTTGCTGTTGACTTGATTTAAGTTGCTTTGCCTTTCTTCTTTTATTTTGATTTTAGTCCAGTTTCCCATATTCATTCCCTGTGAGCCCGTGGCAGTTGCTGTTGCCTTTGCGCAGATTTGAGCAGTGTGACTTTTGGCAAGAGGCTGCAGAATATCTGTTCTCACTGCAAATACCTGTTTGCTCCTTGCCCAGCAGCTAACCCCACTCTCTGGCTTCTCAGTGAAGAAGAGCATCTTATATCCTCCCATTAATCAGTCTAATCTCTTACTGGCCTTTTCCCATCAAGTCCTGTGACTTCACTCTGCTGACTTTTATTCCTGCTTTGGCCCTACCTGTCAGGCACCATGGGGACCTGGGAATTGTTCAGGTTGGAGAAGACCCTTGGGATCATGGGAGTCCAACCATCAACCCCACTCTACAAAGTTCTCCCCTACAACACATTCCCCAACAACACATCTGAACGACTCTTAAACACCTTCAGGGATGGTGACTCAACCAGCTCTCTGGGCAGCCTATTCCAGTGTCTGACCACCCTTTCTGTGAAGAATTTTTTCCTAATGTTCAGCCTAAACCTACCCTGTTGCAGCTTGAAGCCATTCCCTCTTGTTCTGTCGCTAATTACCTGTGAGAAGAGACCAGCACCAACCTCTCTCCAGTGTCCTTTCAAGCAGTTGTAGAGAGTGATGAGGTCTCCCCTCAGCCTCCTCTTCCTCCAACTAAACAGTCCCAGTTCCTTCAATCACTTTTCATAAGATTTTTTCTCCAGGCCCATCACTGGCTTCATTGCCCTCCTACATTGCTTCCTACACGTCGCATTATTTTTCAGTAGCTGGGAGGAAGAATTATATACTTATCCATGGACATCTCTAGGAGATTCATTTAATGGATGGCCAGGCTGTCAAATATTTAAAAGTGATGTAGGAGGAATGTTTCTTGCCAGTTTGAGTAAGTGTCAGAAAGCTGGTATTAGATGTAAGTGCTGAGGTTCTCAACTTGCCTGGGTGGCAGCTGCCTGCCCACAAGAACTCTGGAACCAGAAATTAAACCATGGCATGGCTGTGCTTGTAAAAATGTCAATATTTGCCTGCTGTGTCGATGACAATTTGTAGTTCTTCTTGTACAATGCTCCCTAATTAACCACTGGTATGTGCCTCTTCATGGGAATTAAATGTTTAATTTTTCAGAAAGAAAGGAAGAAATATTTCTCAGCCAGCTGTGAGGAATTGTCAGTGGTGCCCGAACCCTTTGATATTGCAGAATCGGTTATTGAACTGAAATGGAAAGTCAGATTAAGGCTTATAAAAGTTGCATGGTAATTTTGTTTCCTTACTATTGGTGTGACATATGTGTGATATGCAGTTCTGCTGAATCTTCACTCTGTATTTCACATGGGTGTGCATAGATATGCTGCTCGAGTTGAGTCACATTTCCTTTGTCCTCACAACCTTCATGAACAATGCAATTAAACAGCTCAAGAAGAGCAGTAAAAGTTGTTTTAGGACAGTATTTTAAGCAGTTAAAAGTGTATTGTAGGCTGTACTGTGGCAGCACACAAAGCTCACTGAGAAAAAACATAAATATTATTAAAGGCATCCAGCTAGTGTAATATGTGCATATATATTATATGATATATATAATATATCATTACACCTTGTAAGAACTTTACTCCAATATGCACACCTGCTTTTGGTGAGAAAGAAACTTTTGGGATATTAAATACTGTCAAATACCTGAATTTTGGCATCAGAACAGGTGATGACCATTAGTCCATGCTGCGATGCGCTTCTGATGCTTCTATAACAGTGATTTTTCTATTTTTTGGTAGGTGCCTTATCTCTGCCCCGAAGTGAGAAGTAGAGATGTTTGGAAAAGATCTCAGCTGGTATCATTTTTACTAAAAGGAGGAAAGTCTTCAAGGGGATGGCAGAAATCCTGGTACAGGGTTGTTCCTGCCAGATAGGAGAAAGAATTATAGTGAGATTGATGGACGTATTGTACAGGTTGGCTGAAAAATAGAGTCTTCAAACTCAGAAGCTGTTTCTAAGAACGTGTGGTGACTAGCAGACTCTTTAATGAATTAATTAAAAGCTTCATCTTTGTTTTCTCAGAAATGTGTCTGGGTTAGTTGATGACACGCAACACAGTAAGATAAATTTGTAACTTGTTTCTTTTGTAAAAAGTTGAGACTGAGAACAATTTCTCAGTCATTACACTTGCACTGCTCTCTCTGGTTTGAATAACATTTCCAGATACAAAGTGACTCCTCAGAAATACCATAAAATGAAAAAAGCTTAAGGGCAAGTTGTGCCGTTAGTGAGTGATGATACTTCTATCTGGCAGTTCAGTCAGCTTGAATAATACAAAGTTTATGTGATTTAGTACCTTACAATGCTGGAATAGTATCTACTAATACAAATGTTTCAATTAAAAAAAGAAAGAGAACTTATTAAATGGAAGCGATAATGGTTTATTAATTTTTCTTCTTGGGTTTATATCCTTTTGCCCTCCAGCTCTGGCGCAGCTGCTCCAAGCGCCAACGCAAATACCAACTTGCTTAATGGGGTAATTAAACACAGTGGAGGATAGTTATGTAACAGATACTTCCTAAGTGTAAAATATTCAAGCCATACCAAATGATGTATTAAACCGTGGATTGTCTCCTGAGGATGGAAAGACATTGCATACCATTTCCCGAATACTTCTTTTTCTAAAATTGGGTGTGGAAAAAAAGAAAAAAAAAGGGAAAAAGACTCTTCCTTAGTTCTGCAGATTCTGAATTCTTTTTTTCCTTTTACTTGCATAGTATAATTTAACATTTTCCCCCTGTTATTGACCCAGCTTCTCTATATAGTTAAAAAACAATATATTGAAATCCTGGCTAGCAGCTGCATTGTCAGGAAGACCATTATGGAAAAATAGTTTTCAGGAAAATTGCTTTGTCTTCCCATTACCTCCAGGTCTGTACAGCTTTGTGCAGTACATCCTGAATGTAATTAAGGACAGATTCCAAAAATGTGATGTACTGTACAGTTTAGTGGGAGAAACAAAACCTGCACGTTTAAGATGTTCAGAAATCTGGAATTTGGTAATTCAAGATTTTTGTTTTTGAAACTACAAGCTTTTGAAACTGGACTCTATCTATCTGAAACTAACACACAAGATTCTAGGACAGCTTCCAGAACAGTCAGCTTCTCTCCTGTCTGAAAGAAGGGAGATTTAGACTAGAAATTTGGAAGAAATTCTTCACTGTGAGGGTGGTGAGACCCTGGCACAGGTTGCCCAGAGAAGCTGTGGCTGCCCCATCCCTGGAGCAGTTCAGCGCCAGGCTGGAAGGGGCTCGGAGCAACCTGGTCTGGTGGGAGTGTCCCTGCCAATGGCGGGGGGGTTGGAACTTGATAATCTTGAAGGTCCCTTCCAACTCTAACCATTCTATGACTCTGTGACACTTTGTCTTTTTGCAGCTCATACCAGATAATTTTCATCAGTTTGTTTCAGTCCTGAACTACCAATGTTAGGTCACTCGCAGTCTTTTTCCTCCTTCCAATCCTCAAATCTAACTCTTTCCTACGTTTTTCTATCCTGATTCCTCACATAACATTCTAATCTACGAATTTCTTTCCATTTCCTGCCGTTGTGTGCCCTTATGGAGACAGCTCTGGGAACACGGGGCAGCTCCTTGGCGTCTGCCTTGCTGTGAGGGCAGTAATTGCTTGCAAGGTCCGTGCTTGGCTGTTGTAGTGATGCTTCTCGAGCTGGCGGGATCACACCTGCATAATTAGTCTCAGGGTGTAATCAGTTTAATGAAATCTTTGATCAGAGCTCTCCAATTACCACCTCTGCTGGGAATTGCATGACTTGTGGTTCTTAAAACCTTTATTGTAATTCTAAGTGTTCTTTTCTTGAGTAGGTCAAGAGGTATGTCTCTGGTGCCAGACAATCTCTGCTTGCTATACTTCAAACTCTTCTGGCTTGAAAGAATATCGTGATATTCCTTCTTAGGGAATTTATTGTCAGTTTCTTTATTTTTTAAACTCGGGGTGTTGTGTAGGTGCTTTTTTGGGGGGTGTGTGGTTTTTTTGTTTTGTTTTGTTTTGTTTGAACTAACTTTTTATTATTCACTGCTCCATAAAAAGAAACCAGGCAAAACAAACCCAAAATCACTACATCAAACATCACCCTGTGGAATGTGTTGAGTTTTAGAACAGCTAGATTAAATTAGTAATAATCAATTAAAGTATGATCTTTCAATGGAAATGTTTAATATCAAACATGGGCATTGCTCCCATACACTGTGTGTTTAAGGCTAAAATTGTAGTTGCAAAACCTTCTATATACATTTTAGAAATATTCAAAATCTGATAATTTTATTTATATGGAATCTCTACTAATTTTATTTTATTATTCTAGGAAAAATAGAGTGGGGCTTTTCTTGATAGGGCATATTTTTCCGTTAAAGTATATTGACTTGACACTTCTTGTGTACCTCATCTATAATTCTTTATTTTTAATATGTCCTGTACACTCTCTAAAGTATTTTAACATTGACTGATAAAGACGAGTACAGTAAACAGCCAGACTTTGATAAGACACTTGATGAAATACCTGGTGAAATCCTTTATAGAAGTTTAGCACCCTACATTAGCAATAAAAGTCTAAATACAAAGACAGAAACAATCAACTGGATTAAAAAACTAATGGTCACACTGCAAAAAGAGCTAACAGATCTTTATGGATTGTGTTGTTTCATAATGTGGGGGTGTTTCAACAGAAACAGATACTTCATATTTTACGTAGAATCCTGACTTTTAGTTTTGAACATCAGAACCCATGAATCTGGTAGTTGATAACTTGTTTTTTAGAGTCACAGAACAAAGTAGTCCTGGAAATAACAATCTGGGCTGGTCGGTAATGTGGATTTATGCAGACAAAGTGTGACTTGGTCAAACCACAGACATAATGATGCATCTGGAAACATGAAGTGCAGGGCATGTTTTCAGAAAGATCCCGTTTCCTTGACTGGGGAAAGCACCGACTCTAGAGAGGACTTAGGGAGTCAGAGCAGACACAGAAACTCCTCTTGGGCTCCCAGTTTGACAGAGATTAGTTCAGTCTCTGGCTGTGAAATAATGCAGGAAAGACTAAAAGTCAGCATTTAGTAGAAAGGCTAAAAGACTACTTCTTTAATCTGTGAAATCGATACTGGAAGAGTTCTTGGTGATTGATGCCGATAGTTTAAAAGGGTGCAGAAGAGCAGGAGAAGGTGTAGAAAAATGTCACATAAATATTGCTTGAGGAAATTTGCAAAACCCACTCTTCCTTTCATTGACAGCAATCTTAAGTACTACTAGGTATAAGGTGCATAAATCGTTCAGAGGGGGAATAAATATTGGGTGCCAAAAATACTTTTTTAAAGTAGGTGTGTTTCTGAAAAATACACTTTAGAGAATGCATCACATTCAGTGATCTGGAAATATTTGGGGGAGTTTAAGGTTCAGTAATAACCCATCAAAATTCTTCTGACCCTAGGGACCTATGAAACCCTAGGGAAACTGATATTTTGCATGTAGTCAGAGATGCCGTGAGGAGTACAAGTATCCCACTAGAGTTCGCCTCTGTTGTGGTAGACACATTTTATAGTTATTAGCAGGTTGTAGAGGCTATTCTGTACTTCACATACCCAAATCTTTACATGTGAGCTTCATACTGGAAGCATGGAAAAGGTTCAAGATGACTGTGTTGGAAACTATGACACATTTATGGTCCAAGTTTTATAACTTATTTTCCTTTCCCAAGAAACAATTGGCTGGAAGGGAAGTGTGCGAGAAGTGTAAGAACAGGGAATAGACTGGTTTATGAATGGAACTGGTAAAGAACTTTAATTGCCATAAAAATATATTTCAGAGGGATTTATATTATTATTGTTGCAGAAGGAAGGAACATACTCCAAATCTAGAAGCCAGAGAACATGGGCTTAATCTAATTTAGGTATCAGTAGTAGAGTAGGAGACATGACACCTTTTCTATATTCAAAGAGCATTCTGATATTTTAGGGCAGGATTCATCTGACTGGTTTTAGATGTTTTACACTTCCAGGCAAGATAAATTATATCTTATTGAGTAGATCTTTATTGACTATAATGAAGTATAGCTGAAATGTAGATAACAATGGACACTGATGAATCCTATTCAAGATATGTACTGGAGAACTCCCACAGGCGTTGTGATAGTGCACATTTCCATCAAAATTCTTGTACTTTCTGCAACAGTTGTGGGAAAATTATATCCATTCTTCCCAGCCCAGCAACAGAAAAGTTCAAGCACTTGATTCACAGGGAAAAAAATAATCAAATGCATTGTATTGTTGGCTGATTTATGCTGAAAAGTGCTGTTTGTCTTTGAACTCTCGGCTTGCAGGTCACACTGAATTGTGTGACTTTTCCTTTGTTTCCGAACATTCTGTGCAGATGTGATGGAACAGATACATGCAAGAAAGATTTCTTTCAGGCAAAGCTGAGCAGAGTTCTCCAGCTGTTGCCTATCCTGGATACAATGAATACAGACTGCAGAAGGGACCCCAGCCCTAATAAATTGCACTGAGCTTTTAACTGGTATTTTGGACTAGGGGGGGGAAGTTATGGTGAGTGGTTCTGACGAGTTTTCCTCAATTTTCACCCTTTAGGAACACTAAGAAATTTTCTCAAGTTTGCTTTGTGTACTTATTCATGTGCATTTCTACACAAATGTTGAGTTTATCCGTGTGCTTCAAAGAAGTAATTTTTCAGGAAGTATGACTATTTTTTAGGTGATTGCCAAGATACCCAGAATAAAGGAGACATTGCTCTTTTGAGTTTTATCTTTAAAGTTGCTTGACAAATGAGTTAATTTCTGACAACAGATTTTTGTTTCCTTTTTCACTTTTGTCATAACTTAGATATTGACATTTGGTGAATTTATATATTTTTTAAAATTAAACTTTTTACATCTTTTCTGTGACTTGAAATCTTAATGCCATGTACATGCAATATATTTAAACAACAGAGCTTTAGTGATTTAGTGAAGATAAGCGGTGGGATGCTGGTAACTGCCAGAAGCACTGTGATTCTGCATCAACTGGGAAGTAGGCTTCTGTACCTTTTAGAACTTGTAGTCAACAAACCTATTTTGAATTCAATAGAAATTGTAAAAGATGCATGGAGGCAAGTCATGCAGTGGCCTTCTTATTTTGTCTTGGAATACGAAAAGGCATGTTTTTCTTCTTTATAGTCGTATTGAAGCATTGAAATGTTGGTGTCCTTCCTAATTTTGTGGAGTATGTAATTGTTGATAAAGTTCAAAGTGTAGGACTGAAGCAGTTGAGAGAATATTTATTCATTAAAAGTACAAGATGTAGCATTGATGGACTGATTAGGGATATGAATATTTGTCTTAATGCCTGGTGATTCCACCCGTTGAGAGTCCTTTTTATTACCTCCTGGGCACTGGCAGCTCTAAAAGGTCCATGCCAGGCAGCAAAACATAACTTTACAATTCAAGGATAACAGTTCCTGTTGTTTTCTGTTCTTTTGCTGAATAGAATAAAAGGATGTGAGGGGACTGGGATTGAATTCAATCTGTCGGATTACCTCCGTGTCTTTGTCTCATTTTTAACACCCTGGGGTATTTTGTTATGGTGTGACATATAAGAACCGATTTAACTTTTTAAGATATTTGTAGTGTTATTGCAGAGAGTAAAGGAAACTTCTTCAGCGCTGTGTCATGGTATGTATTTTGAATAGTGCTGGTCCGTGGAAATTCTGTTTTGAAAAATAACCAACGTTGACAGTACAGTTACTGAATCAGCTCATGTTTGTATTCAGAGCAGTAATTGGGGAAAAAAAGAGGTTGGGGTGTTTTTTTGGCAATTAAAGTGCTCAAATGCTGTAGTATAGTGTGGTTTCTTAGTTATTCTGGTCCCGGTTTTATATGGTTTCTGTTGGAATTTGCAAAGCTGAATGCTTATTCCAGGATCTGCAGGGGTGCCTGAGATAGCCTGTGCTCAGCTGCCTTCTCTCACGGCTGGGAATATCCTGTCTCGCCATAGAGATCTTCTCCTGGTGCAGCACTGGCCTCAGGTGTTCACCAAAACCTGCTGTCTAGTGCTATCATATGCCCTGTCACCCTCAGACACTGACACGTGTCCTAAAAACCATCGCAAGTAGCCCTGGTGTCTCCCTTGGTGGCCAGGCCACCACAGCTCCCAGTGTGCCACCAATCAACAGCTGAAAGTTGGGCTTTTAAGCATCGTATTTATAAACATGCACATAACGTTACTAAATATGCATCAGATAACTTTAGGGTTTTGGTAAATAGCTGGAGTTGGTAAGGAATTGAGGGTGGAGGAACACTGGAACAGGTCACCCAGAGAGGTGGTAGATGTCCCATCCCTGAAAATTTTCAAGGTCAGGTTGGATGGGGCTCTGAGCAACCTGATTGAGGTGAAGATGTCCCTGCTCATTGTGGGGGAGGTTGGACTAGGTGGCCTTTAAAGGTCCCTTTCAACAAAAACTATTCTATGGGTCTATGATTCCATATCTATGTCGAAGAAAGATGCAGTTGGCTCTAAGGAAAACTTGGTCTCAGAAGTGACACAGAGTGACTGAATGCTACTCATAAAAGCACTTTGTGTCAGAATATGCAAATAGTGTTTGTTTCTGCTGAAAATAATTGTATCCCAGATGTTTCATATACATTCCAAACATTCTACTTACTTTTGTGCACCGAAAATAGCTGTTTGACAACATATTTTGTAGCTAAATACATAGTAAACCTTGCTTCTCTTTCCCCCACAGTGTATCACAGATGGAGTAAATGGGGCTGTAACTCCCCTGGGTTTTTAAAAATGCACTGCCTTAGTTCAGATGCTGTGGCTGCATCATTGCTTCCCCACTAAGGCTGTCTGACTCAGTCTGGCGTTCTGGATGCAAAGCCCTGCTAGATTAAACTGATAGCTTTGCTTAAAATCTCTTTATGGATTGTTAATCACCAAAACAGAGACTATAATGCATTGCAAATATTTTGGACTAGGTAAGCGCTATCATCACGCCTGGATAATCTGGTAGATTTGAAAGGCAACGGTGAGCAGCTCTTCTGAATTGATAAGAACCAGGTAAAATGTGGAGGTGGTAACTGCAACAAGAGTTTTGATTTGTCTAATAAACTGTTCGTCTTTCAACCTGGCAGAAGTCTCTCTCCCTGGTGTTCAAGGAAGGATTTCAGGATTTACTCTTAAAATGATCATTTTTAAATGACAGGAAGGATGATTGCAGTGAATAAAAGCTTTGGCAAGAAATACTTTTTATGTGTTGAATTTTCTTTTTGATGTGTCATGTAAGTTGGAACAGAAAATACAGTTGGAATCTGTGCAAATCTGTCTGCTTGTACATTCACCTCCCTTATTTTTCTCCACTAACTAATATGTATGTGGACGTGTGAAATCTGTTATAAAGATTCATCCCCTGGTTTGTTTTATGGTTTTTTGTTTGGTTGGGTTTTTTACAGAGTGCTTTTTTTCCCACCTTAGTTGTGGTTCAGTATTTTGTTACTTTCATAAGTTGATGTAATAAAATTTCCATAACCTCTCTTTAAATTTGAGATGTTTGTTTCCTGCCAAAGGATTTGCTTGGGAAACTTGAGTCTTACCCTCTCCTCACCCAATGACAAATATACGGAGGAAGTTGATGTGCTTCTTGGAAAGCCTATTTAACAGGAAATGGGGGTTCTATTTAAAGTAGGAAAGGAAAGTGCTAATTGTAACAGGATGTTGATAGACATAATTACCACACAGAATTAAATTATCATTGTATAAACTAAATCATATCAAATACAAATTGTGACAAATAGGAAGATACTTGTTTTGCTAATGTAACTCGTAGGGTGTATGAATTAATGGATTGTGTTGTTTTGATAGTGGCTGAATCCTAATGTTGATTGGAAACGTCTTGAAAATTTTTCCTTCTATAAAGTCTAACGTGCACAAGAAATCCACTTCTGTTTTTATTTTTCAAATTCTTTACTTTAGCTAAAGGATTTTCTATGTTCAAAACCCTGTAGCACAGCCACAGCAGTCCCGGTGGGCAGGATTCTAATGGACAGAGATGAGGAAGAGACAGCGGTCGAGGGATGCTGGCAAGATGAGGGTAGTTACCATTTCAACTGCATGGTTAAGTGCTCCCGACTCAAAGGGATGTCAAGTGTATTCTTTATGATTTGAGTGCTCTAACAATTTAGCTCCTCTGCGCCCTTTCAAAGTATGGACATTTCTGCCTGATGTTATGAATTTTGAAATATTTTGATTTCCCCAGTTTTTTCTTAGGTGTTTAGTAGACTTCCACCTGGCTATGGTAGCAATTTAGAATCATGCCTAAAATAACACATTTTGTGAAGCTGTAGTTAATATAAATCTTCTTAGTAATTCAGTATCTCTTCTAAAGTTAAGGATAAGATCCAGCCTCTCCAACAGACTGCGTGTTTGGTTGTCATCTGCAGGGTGGCTGATACACCATCCCGTTTTCAGGCATCCTCCCGCTGTCCCTAGGTGGGGTGCAGCACCCTGGAATCTTGCCTGATGCTGAGCCCCTTCTGCTCGTTCATCATCTTCCAAGCCAAGGTAGCCCAGCACCCTCAGAACTTGGCTGAATGTCATTCCTTGGTTAAAATTTACTTTTTACAGACTTATTTTCGTGGCTCTTCTGTTTTAGGTAGCGTAAGCGTAGGCCTTGCCCTCTTCCTGTGCAGATTTCCTGATTGGGAGTCTGTGCCAGCTCCCACTAACATCAGCACTGGGGCTATTCCAGTAATTGTTTGGGATGGAGAGCATAGGAGGAGTCCTCAATGAAGCTCATTTTCAGGAGATTAACCTTTTATTTGCTGGAACCTCTTCCTGACCTCATTTTGTTTACAAGGCCTGTGTCCTTACAATAAAGATTTGAAATTTAGATAGTACAGAGTTACTTTGATCTTTGCTAAATAAATAAGAGGCAGTGTTATGGTGAGGGTGACAGAGCATTGGAACAGGCTGCCCAGGGAGGGTGTGGAGTCCCCTTCTCTGGAGACCTTCAAGACCTGCCTGGATGCTGTAATGAGTGATGTGCTCTGGGAAATCCTGCTTCAGCAAGGGGAGTTGGACAAGATGATCTCTAGAGGTCCCTTCCAACTCTGACAATTCCATGATTCCATAATAGTGGCAGGCATACTCCTAGAAATTCCAGATTTCTACCCATCTCTCCTACTTTGTACTTGTAGTTGGAGAGGTTATTTTATTACCGCTGTGTCCGGGGTGGATGAAAGTGAGAAACAGATAAGTCTTGTGTCTGTAGAAGTGAGATCCCAGGTACTTATCAGAGTAGAAATCATTATTTGATTGTCTTCATGGGTGAAGATTCAGAGACTGAGCTGAGTATTACAACCAACCCTTGGAGAACATCTTTGAAGTGGGAAGGCTTCAATAAAGAGGTTGAATTTACTTCAAAATGTGCTTCTTAATGTAGTGAAACTGCATTTGGCCGCTTTTAGATTAAAGGCACATCTGGATCGAGTTTTAATTCAGGTTTTCTTCAATTACTTCAAAATTTTAATTTACACTTTAATTTTTATGAATTGAATGATTTAAACATGTTTCTTTGTGAATTTAAAATTATAGAACAGTGTGATAATGAGAGGTTGACAAGTATTTCTTAGGTACAATTTATATTTCTAGTATTGTACTTCACATATTTTAATTTGGTCCAGTACGAATTTATATACATATTAAACTTTGACATGTTTCTTTCAAAATAGATTTGCTTTCTGACTATAATGTAAGTTTTGTTCATGTTTAGAAGGATGACAATAAGGGCCTCTTCTGCCACTTCAAGAAGAAAATTTGCTCTGAAGTGTTGAACCTATTATTGTTACTGTCTGTTGAGCTAGGTAGTAATCAGCATTAATGCCAGTTTCATTACACAAGTTCTTGTTAAGATAACATATGAATTCATGAATTCTAAGACATCCTTTTCTTGTTCTCTATCAGTAGTAGCAGTGAATCAGCAGAAATAATAACTCAGCATAGTTGCAAATACAACTGGTGTGGGCCAGTCCAATCCTCAGTATTGTTCCTCCCACTATGATAAAAAAAAAAAAAAAAAAAAAGTATAATTTAACTGAAGTTTATCATTAAGAAACTATTTTCAAACTAATTGGAGCAGTCAAGAAAAACAGAAAGAAGTGAACAGCTCACTATGTCAAACGTGATCTTAAACTTTGGTTGTTTCATTTAGAATTTCATTCCTTGAGTGGAGCTTATATTAGCCCTGTTACTATTACAGGCCTCATAATACATCATTCAGCCACTTGTAATATTGCCTTTTTTAGGTAACTACAAAATAAATACCTCTGTATTTTTTTTTCCTTTAATAGTGATGGTTAATTGTTTCAAAAATGGAAAAACCACAGTTTTAAATGGGTGGAAGAGCAGTAGGTTGGACCAAACCTGGAGAGTAAGAAAGTGAACAATGGAGGCATGTTTTCATTAGATTAGAAATATTATTCTTTGGAACTCAAGGTGCAAATTATGCTGCACCATAATGTTCTTTTCAAACACACAAGATAAAATTTGCATATCTAAATTGGATCAGCTTGAATGGGTTCCCCTGCTGTCTCATCCCCTCAGCTGCAGTCTTTCTGAAATGGCCTGCAGGTGGATCCAAATAGTAATTTCTAAGCCTTTTTTTTTAAGAGCATCTCTAAAATAAATATTGATATATTATATTATATTATATATATTGATTTCTTGCAGTGAACATCAGCAAAAATTCTCCTATGCCTCATCTGAGTATAATCTACATGACAATTGGAGGTTCAAATTTAATTCTGTTTACACTGACTTTAAGAATGACAATTTCAGCAGACTCAATAAAATCACAATTGTTTCATAGTATTGAAATACTATTACTTTTTTATTATCTTATTAAATTTCTTAGAAGTATGTGTAATTTCTTTATGATTAATGTGAAAAAATTTGCTATCCAAAGGGGTTCAGGGGAAAACCCTGCAAACAAACTTGGTTTACACTGCTGTATTTTTCTTCTGTTTTTTAAAGGTAAAATTACTGATATTGTGCGATTCAAATTTCTTTCCTCCATTTTCATAGACTTCTTTCTTATAACTTCATAATATCTTTTTACTTTCATCTTGATGGAAGTATAAAGATTTTTTTTTTTACCCTGATTAAAACCATTATATTCTTAGTAAATTTTTCTTAAGTATGATTACAGTTCCTTTCAGCCACTTGCTCAATTTAATTTTGTGTTCCTGTAGTCTTATGACTTCTTCTGGCTTTCCAAGGAGATTGTGTTCCTTTGGCAGTATGACTTCTTCTGACTTTCCAAAGAGAAACAGCAAAAGAAATACTCTGAAAACTTCGGATGACACCATGGCTCCAGTTCATAAGTAATGTTTTAATTGCTGTAAAATAGACTTTGAAAGTTCTAGGGGGTGTATTTTACAGGGTCTCTGAATAGATATACTTTGTTGTATAAGAAGAAGGAATATGCCACAAAGAAATTCCTCGCGCGTTCCTTAAGGAACAAATTCTTGGCAGGGAAGCGTTGACGTCAATGGAGCATCACAAGACCCTGTCCAAGGTCCTGAGCAGTAAAATTCATCTCGACGTTGTAGAGCCCTGCTGCGGAAGGGCTGACCTTCCAGCTGTTTGAGCTGGGAGCTTTGAGGTGTAAATCCACGTTCATACCAATTTAACAGAAGTTCAGATTTCCAGATGTGGCGTCATGGGTACTATGCTGCAATTAGAGAACTGGGCGTGTTTATTTTGGAGAAGAGGAGGCTGAGGGGAGACCTCATTGCCCTCTACAGCTACCTGGAAGGATGTTGTAGTGAAGTGGGTGTTGGCCTCTTCTCCCAAGTGAATGATGACAGGACCAGAGGAAAGGGTCTGAAGTTGTGGCAGGGGAGGTTTAGATTAGATATTAAGTAGAATTTACTGAAAGAGTGATCAGGCACTGGAGCGGCCTGCCCAGGGAGGTGGTAGAGTCACCATCCCTGCAGGTATTTAAGAAACATGTAGATGTGGCACTTCAGGGCGTGCTCTAGTGGCTGAGATTGTAGGGGGATTTGTGTGTGTATGATTGGACTCAATGACCTCAGAGGTCCTTTCCAACCATGAAGATTCTGTAATTCTGAAAACACAAGTGGATTAATTCTGTATGACAGTGGAACTAGTCAACTTTGTTTCTATGCTGACTACATATGTTAAGATAGTATGTTTGCCATGGGAAGTCTAAGGCAAAAAATCATCATAGTTTAGTAGTTTCTAATGAAATTCTCTGCTGCTGCTTTTCTGGTTAATCTTTAGTCTTTTAAACTATGCTTATGTTTGATAATAATGCTGAAGTGTTTCACTGTGGCAGACATAGCACTTGTGCTAAGTGTCCTTTTTCATCTTCTTTTAGATCTATTGAAAATATTTACCATCACATAGGACATGGATTAGTAGTTCATTAGGGAAATCAGGGCACAGAAAAGTTAATTAAAAATGAAATAGTTGCTTTTCTGGAAGACAAGAAATACCTTGAAAGTTTATGAATAATCTTTGTTAAAAAGTGGTATGTTTGCTTTGCAAAGAAGTCATTTGTTCTGCCATACTGAAGCTAATTAGTCTCAACACACACTAGTTATGTCAAATTGCAAAACGAACATCAGACTTTGTATGTTGTAGAAATTAAAACACCATCAGTTGAGTTAATGAGGAGCATACAATGAGTATGATCTCATTTTTGCAATGCAGTTAAAGTGAAAGCCATTTAAAGAACTGTTGCAAAAATCATAATTTAGGGGAAAAACAAACAATAAAACAACGGCTTACTATCTATTTCAATTACTTTCGGCTTAGAGGTATGCATTAGGTTTATTTATTGTTTGATTTCAAATTCTTTCTTTTAATGGTTTAAGAATACAGTGGCTAATGGTCCATTCTGAAAATCTTCTGTATTGCATTATACAAAGGCAAAGAAACTAATTTACAATTGTTTCATTATGATATCATCTGAAGATCACTACTTGAATTTGCAGATTAACATAAGGATGGGAATGTGAAGGAGAGTAGGAAATACAGAAAAGAAAGAAAATTTTTGCCCTTCTTTTCAAATGGGGAAAAATAGTGACTGGATTTCTGAATCATCTTCTGAAGATGTGAATGCCATTCTCTATTCATATTTTAATTAGTTTTCTTTTGTGAAGAAAGCACTGCAAAAAAATATTTTCTGTAACAGTTTATTTTCTTTAAAGTTTCCTAATGCTTTGTGAAAACCAGAAGTTTTGTCCTGGCCAAAGACAGCAGTGATTTTTCTTTTGCAAACGTATAAGAGAGACAGGAAGTTTGATTTTCCTCCTTTTCTCCAAAGATTCAAGATATGTGGTTCTTTGCTTACTCAAAACTATGTATGCTTCTAGAAAACTTAGGACAAGAAGTCAGAAGTCTTGTCTCTAACAGAGACTGGAAACCCTCAGTGGACGTCACCAGCACCCTCAGAATTGAAAATTAAATCTTAGGAGCTCAGAAGAAGCCCTACCAAACTGCCTATACCCAAATCAAGAACAACTTTTATTTAGAGACCAGTGTAGTCAAATAACTCAATATAGTTAAATTTTACATTCAAGAAATTCTGATTCACAGCAAGTATTTTGTTGGCTGCCAGTCAAGCCGTTATTGACAGAGAAAAGGGATTTGGTGTAGGCATATGCTTGTTTAAAGTGTTTGACATAATGAAGGGAGTTCTTTTCTGTATCCTATCAGTGTAATATTTTGCTATGGCAACGCTCTAACTTTACAGGAGGTTAATTTATTGAATTGCACCCTACTTGAGACTAAGTAACTTACAATTTGTCCTACTATTCAGAAAGATTCAGTATTTAGGATGTGTTCAAAGACCATGTAGTGTTCAAACTCCTCTAGGTAAATGCATGTGCTAGCAAAGGATACAGGCAAACTTCTACACATATTATGATTATGACTGTATATCTGTAGGAAGGTGGAAAAAAAGGAAACTATCAGGGATTTATCATGCAATTATTCTCCAAGGTCTCCAAAGCAGGTTGCTTATTATGGTTTTCTAGTAGCTTTGGGAGAAAGCAGAATGTGTTTTTTGTTTTCTTCATCTTCCTTCAAATCTGAATTATTTGTTTTTTTAGTTGATATAAACAATACTAAATTTTGTATATATTGAAAATAAGTCCTAAAAGCAATATATTTGATGAAGACATTAATGTTGAGAGTCTATGTAGAAGTGTCTGCAGGCAGTGGATAGAGTCTGGTATACTGGTGAGTGTATTTTAGCCACATATTACAAAAATGGACATTTTCCTTTTGCTGTATAGGATATCTCAGAAGATTAAGCTTCTACCTAAGTGCCGATACATCAACTAAACAACTAAAGTTAGGTGTGTTGTATCATTACTTCCATATGGACCATATGGATGCTGAGAGAGCTTAAGCTGACATAAATATTGTTGATATTTTATTTGTAAAAATGATAAATTCAATATGTGTGTTAAGATAGCCTGAAGATGAAAGAATCAGAAATTATTTTGTATCCTATCGATACATCTGGGAAATGGATACGTCTTACGTAAAGTTTGAATTACACTTTATGTGTGACATACTTTTTTTGCACTGGTAAAACACATTCATCCCTTTTCCTGAACTCAGGCTGCTATTTTGCCTGTAGTCAGTGTCATTCAAGTATTGCTGTTGCGATTTTAAAGTTGTTCTTCATTTGTTTAGGGGTCCCCACCCCACTCCATCTGCATACATTAAATTTCCTGGTCCCAGGGAAATCATGAAATCACAAATGAACTCAGTGCTGCTCTAGAGACAACTGCTTTCCAAGTTTCTACACTGTTTCAATAATGGTTCAGACACTGAGAAAAACCCTTCTTTTAATCTCCTCCATAGTGTTTCTTCCTTCAGTGAGCTGTATATCGAAGTAAGTTGTCATATATTCTACAGAGAGTGTATAGATGCAACTGGCAGTTCTTTAGACCAAAGTTAGTTTTGAATCTCATGGGAAAAACTTGTGGAAGTACTAGAGCTCCCACAAACAGTTAATTGGAAACCTTTTTCTCTCGTTTGCGGATACGCAAGTAATCTGGGAGAAAACTGGCAATAATGTCTTTTGTCACCATAGGGAAGAACAATGGTGCCAATTTAATGAATTTTTTTTTGTGTGTTCTGAAAGTGTCACATCACCTTAAGCTCGGTTTGATCCCCTTAGTGAAGCTCTAATTTTAATGCTAATGCTGATGATAATTTAGATTTTTCAACAGCACAGACGGTTTTTAGTGCATTGTGATCTGTATGCAGAAAATCCAGTTATATGTGGTTGTGATGTCACCTGTCTCAGTGCAGTGCATAGATTTGACTGCTTGCTCTCTTTTTGCCATTGGTGCAATGGAGGGTAGGAGAGGATGATGCTGCAACAGGAGAGGAGGAAGAGTCAGGAGAATAGGAGATTTTGGTAACACAACTCAAAGTTTTGGAACTAGTTGTCCACGTGGTTGGAAATAATATCATGCTTTCATTAATACAGGCTCAGAATTCATTCATTTTGTTGCCTTCCCTATTTAGATTTAGTCTTTACGTTGCAGTTTGCTACAGAGTTGACTTCAATCAGAATGACCTATAATTTTCATTAGGAAGATTGATCAGTAGGAAGAGGTTTCCCTCCCACCCACTCCCCAGGTTAAAGCACTTTCTGTATAATGAAAGTATGGCAGATGGAGTACACTTTTGAATTTTTCATATAAAATTCAAGAGCAAAGAATTTATTTTCAGATATTATCTTCTGTGCTGTAACTTTAAATACAACCTGAGATTCTGTAAAATATGATTACTAATAATATAATGTAGTTCTATCTTAGGACTTTGTTTGTTTGAAAATCACAATTGAACCTTGGTTGTTAATTTAATGTGGTTTAAATCTCGCCTCACCTTACCCAGTGTCAGAACGGTGTGAGATCCTTTAATGAGTTTCCTGAAGTTATACTCCTCTTGTTTATTGATCTGTTGAAGTCAGCACAAACCACACGACAGTACTTTTGGCCAGCTAAGCTAGAACTCTTAGAAGTTAACAAATCATTAAAAGCTATTTCCAACTATATTATGTTTGTCACTACTACCAAGCCTATCTATTTCTGGAAACCATGAAACATATTGGTTAAGTTAAAAAAAACAACTAGTGAAACAACAACTCACTAAAGAAAGCAACCTTGTTTAATTTTCTTATTAATTTGTATTGCTTAACTAATTTGAGAATTGATAACAGAATGTTTGAGTGATTTATGGCTTGAAAAAGAAGACCAACATTTCCCTCCTTGAAAATGGAAACTGGCTTGTCAGACGTTTAGATGAAGAATGATCAATCAATAGGGTTTTAATAAGGAGAAGGTTTAAAATTGACTGAAGGTGGCTTTTGTTTAAAGGTGATTTGGTATGTGCAAATTACTAAGCTCTCCCTAGAGACGATTTTCAAAGGCAATAATGGGCACTGATTTTCTTTGTTTATTCCATTCTCTTTCTGTTCCCCTTGCCAGGGATTTCAATACTTACCTCTTCATTGTGTCTTTGAAATCTCCCTGCTTGCTTTTCAGGTCCTGTGAATTATTCTACTTATTTGCATTTACAGCTGTCAGTTTTACAGCGGTCACTTTTCTCCAGTGAGCGTATTGTCTGGATAAAGTTACTATTTTCAGTATGAGTTCAAGTTTGGCATTGGGGCTTTCTGTTTCTGTTGATATTAGAAACACAAAACTCAAAAGTATATGCACACAAACTCTGGTTGTGACTATGTCCTCACAGTATTTTTTTTTTCCCCAGAGAAATTTTTTTCCCCCAGTTTCATATCCTGATTTCAGTCTGTTTTCTTAGTTTTTTCAATTGTTTACACTTTCCCCAGATTTCTATCCTAGTAAATTAGAGGCTAGTTGTATATCCCAGCCTCACTTTTGTACCCAATGTTAGGGTTTTTTCTCTCTTAGCACCATCTGAGCAAGTGTCTACTGGTACCACAATTTCAGAAAGAAGTTCTAATTGTGTGCAGATTTCTTTTCAGAGGTTATATTGGGCAGAGCACACTGATCACTCCTGGCAGAAGCAAAGTTTGAATTTCTTCCCCAAAGCAGAGGTTACCAAGAGATTTTAAGTAAAAAATTCATCACTTTCCTCATGCACCCTTTTTTCATTAACACAACAAAGTAATGATTTTCCCATTTCTTCATTGAAGTGACTGGGACCAGGATGGATATAAATTTCAGAGTGTTTTTCTCTTTCTTGTCTTTTGCTTTTTGCATAAAGTTGCTATGAGACTGCACTTGGGGTGGTCTTAAGAAACCGAAAAGTGTAACTGAGTCAGAGCAGTGATGCAGACCTTGCTACAAACCCTAACAGTAATTAGTATTTTGCTTGCAATTTTGCGTATGATTAGAATTATGCTGCATGTATAGCCTCTGCCAGAGAAATTTCAAGTACAAGGACTTACTCTATTCACTTCTGAATATGCAAACGTGCTCAAAATCTTTTCAGTGCAAGGTGTTACATCAATGCTTTCTGATGAAAACCGGATATGTATATTCCTGCTCTATAGCAAGTTCCACCAGAAGATGCTGAACAGATCTCTGAATTGATGAGAAAAGGTTGAGAGCTTGAATTCTCCATAGAGATGACACTTCCTGATGGGGAACAGACACTTTTGCAGCCAGTTTTGATCTTTGGAAAGATTCTGCTTCATTCAACCAGCTGTGAAGCCAATGTAATCTGGGCATAAAGGAGAGTGTTCATTCACAGAGTTTAAAGCCAGAAGGTAGAATTAGCTGTTTTAATCTGACCTTCTGCAGTTCTTGGGCCACTACATTAGGTAGCTTGATCCGAAGGTAGGCAGCTTCCTTGATAATTAATTGGCTTCTCTAGTTCTATCTTCTGGTCAGCAATTCTTGATATACCTCCTGGTGATACATCAATGTTTTGTTCTTACAAAAAATACTTTCTTTCCATGGTTTTATGCCAATGATGTTGATTGTTACCTACCAAAGGGATCTACAAAAAATGCAACAGTCAATTGTTAAACCAAACTGAGAGAACTACTGAAATGGAACAGTATAGGAGGGGAGAATAAAAAAAAAAAAAAAAAAAAAAAAAAAAAAAAAAAGAAAAAAAAAAAAAAAAAAAAAGAAAAGAAAAGAAAAGAAAAGAAAAGGCTAAATTACCATTTTTGCAACTTAAAAATCCCTAATCCCACCAATTACCAATGGAAGAGAATGGTTAGGAAAACTTCTGGATTTAAAGTACATTAAAAAAGAAACAACCACCACGCTATACACACACCCCAATATAATAAAATTAAATATCCTCAAAAATGAGAATTCTGTTCAAGAATTACTAACTTACCTTAATAAAAGCAGAAAGTCAGAACTAGATGACTAGATGTTTGCTGCTCATGCATTCGTGCAAGTAGAATCTTTATTCATTTTTCAAAAATAACTTTTTGGAAAAGTTTTTGAAGTAATCAAGAAACACTAAAGAGTTTAAGTTTACATTATTAATATACTCTAGTGATTTGGTACACGTATTGCTCTCCTGTGCTACTTCTAATGTTTGCAAAAACGGTTACTCTGGCAAAACCAAAAAGAACTGTACTATTTATTTGAAAGAGGCAGAAATTTGCTGGGTTTTTTGTTTGTTTGTTTTTCAAATTACAATTTTGGAAAGAGGATGTGACATAATATCACTCCTTGAAAGGATAAAGCTAAGATCTCTCTCTTATCTACTATGAAAGAAGAGAAATCCATAAATAGCATGCTGTGACATGGTCGAGTGTGACACCTAGAGGCCATATGTTTAGGATCCCTACAGAGTTAACTTTTTTCAACTGCAAGTTTTACACAGCACATTTAATTTTGGACTTAAGGAATGGAGCTACCAGGTTTTCAGGGATGAAGTATATCGCAACGTATTTGTATTTTTCTTTGGATGGTTCATGTTTAGGGTTTTTTATGTGGCTTCCCTGACGGGGCTCCCTGGCATCGATACGAATTTAAATAACAGATCACTACTGACCGTGGTGAGGAGTGCTCGGTGCTTTGCAGCAAAGCCTAAAAGAGCTTCTGTACAGTTTATTCTTGCCTGAAGTTCTCAAAATCTAATAGAATTCTTACAGGTCCCATCTCAAAAGAAACCTTACAATATACTGGCATCTGTAGTAAATTCTCTTGGAGGAAAGTCGGTCTGTAACAAAATGTAGAGCTGGAAGTTTTGGCCCACATCAGCTGATGTCAGGGAATAAAGAGAATAAATGCTTTTTTCAACCATTATTTATATCGTTTTCATACCTAAGTGAAGAGAAAAAATCTTGGAGATAAATCAAAATGATCATAGCTCAGATGAGGAGGACTTAAAATTTTCTACACAGGAAAGAAAACATTTTTTGTTGTTTAGAATTTTGGTGGGTTTTGTTGTACTTTTGTACTCCACAGCACAGGTGGTTTATTAGCTGTACAGCTGCAGAGTTTATGAAACATCTTTTATAGTTCTGGAAAAGTGAACTGAAGCTTCTCTAAAGATTTCTGCCTTAGCCAGACTGTGAAATTCAAGGTGGATGAAAATCATGCTGATGATTTCCAGCTCTTTAGTCTGGAGAAGTCTGAGGGGGGATCTGATCAACACCTATAAGTACTTCAAAGGTGGGTGTCAGGAGGATGGGGCTAGTCTTTTTTCAGTGGTGCCCAGGGACAGGACAAGAGCGAATGGGCACAAACTTGTACACAAGAAGTTTCATCTAAACATGAAGAGGAGCTTCTTTCCTGTGAGGGTGGCAGAGCCCTGGAAGAAGCTGCCCAAAGAGGTGATGGAGGCTCCATCTCTGGAGATATTCAAGCCCCACCTAGACACATTCCTGTGGGACTTACCTGGGGGGACCTGTTCTGGCAGGGGGTTGGACTAGATGATCTCCAGAGGTCACAGAATCGCAGAATGATATGAGGTTGGAAGGGACCCCTGAAGATCATCTTCAGGGATCCCTTCCAACCCCAACCATCCTGTGATTCTGTGATACTGATGTTGATTGTAGTTATTTCTTTGCTTTGTCTAGAAGTTTCTTCTTGGAAGTACTTCGTCATTTCTGTGCGAGTGTCTAAGCCGTGAACAACTGATATATTATGATAATTAGAGATATATATTAGAAGGTGGATTGCCAGCATGGGCTGGAAGTACTGGTTGCACTTCTAACTGAGAGGGAAGTCCTGCATTCACAGTAGGAGATGGGAAGAAGGTAAGAGTGTATGGGGTATGCTGGGGTGGAAGAAGCTCACAACAGCTCTCCAGGTCAGGCACGTTGGTAGGACCTGAAGCTTGTGATAAATAGGAGGAAATATTGCCTCTTGTGGCTGATCCAGTGAGAGGTGTCCCTGCCCATGGCAGGGGGGCTGGAACTTGATGATCTTGAAGGTCCCTTCCAACTCTAACCATTCTATGATTCTATGTCTCACTCCTGCCCTTAGGGTGGTGTTGGGGTCTCTCTCTGCAGGCATCAGCCTGCTCTTGGGTCTGTGGTTTCGTTGGCCTTTCCCTGCCCTGATCAATAGAAGATGGGTGTATGTACTGCAGAAGTGATCCAGTGTTTGCCAAAACCAGCTATTCAGCTATTTTTTATTATTTTTTTCCAGACACACAAATACATTTGCTTAATAAATATTTTCTCCATTCTGTGACTTGCTTCTGGACAGTTTTAAACGCATCACAACTTCTTAGCGACAATAACAACAAAGTGAAAACGTTCTTTCATAGTTCATTGATTTTCGGTAGAAAAAAATGCTACAACCATAAAAAGTGGTGTGAAATTATTTTATTTTAATAGTCTTTATTTAGGTGAAGTTTTAAAGTTATTTGTACTAGAGTTGCATAAATATAAGGAAATATTTGAGTGTTTGTGTTATGTGTGCTCACCCTCTTTCATGATATTGCTTTGTTCTGCTTTCAAAATCCACTTTGACTCATTGTGCCAACTACATGGGTGATCTGTTCCCTGATGATGTTTCCAGATGATCTGAATCATGCACAAAATATTTTCGGAGCCTTTCTTTATACATTCATGAAAATTCTAGGTAGAATCTATTTTATTTAATGAATGCAAAAAGGATGTCTTTTCCCCTATTAAGTCAATAAACTTGATTTTTCTTTTTTCCCCTGGTGCATAGCAGGTATTGTTAAATAATATTGTTAAATACTGGCTAAAAAGCCAGTATTGTTACTCTTAATAATAAGTTATATGTGTTTTGTTTGGACTGTTCAAGTCAATAAAGGTATTGCCACTGATTTCCCTGATGATCTTAAAACTTTTTTTAAGCCCTTCAATTCTCAGTCTTATTTTTCATAAATTATGAAGCATTATTTTTGTTAGGTCAAATATTCTCAAGTCCCTCTGCAGAGCATGCAAAATAATGTGCGTGGGACTAACTTAACCCTAAGTTTACCAGTGAGATTGCTCTAATTCTGTAAACTCAGAAAACATTTTGATTTAAAGCAGTATTCTCTCCAGCTCAACTAGGCAAAGGCAGAAGAGGTTTCCATCCTCCCTAAAGCGATGATGGCGCAGAAGTGAATAAAATGTATTGCCAGAAGTGCTTTAACTGATGGCGTAAGTTCTGCATCAGGATGCTATAAATTTGTTAAGATCATGGCTTTCTATGTATCCCTTATCAACCTATAATCTCCTGATTGTTGCCTGTTTTTCAACAGCTGAGGAACAGTAATCCACACTTGCTTATCTCTCTTAATCACAGCCTCACGGTGCTAGAGCTCCCTGAGCCTTTAATTCCCTCTTAGAGGCATAACAGAGTGGAAAGTAAACAAAGACGAATTTGCAACCTTCAACATTGCTAATTTGCTCTGATGTCAGAATATTTAAACAGGCAAGGACTTGGGAATTATTTGATCAGGGCTGATTTTAATCTAATGCATGTGAAAAGGCTGAGGCTGGGAAGGTTGTGCAAAATGACAGGGGTCCCAGGAGAGGCTGACTGAAGGTTTCTTCTTTAAACAACAATAGCTCCAGCATTTCCAAACTCTGGGTCCCGTGTTCCTTCTCTGTGTTTTATGCAGCTGTTTTCATTTTTAATGAAACTTTTTGAATATGGTAGCAGTTTTCTTAAAAATTCTCCATTTACTTCCCTGTTTATAGGTGTTTGCAACCCCATCTTTAGGCTTCTTATTGCGTCTGGGGGGTGGGTGGGAGAGATAAAGATCCCTATTTAAAAAGCTTTGTCTCTCTCCACGTTTTTGTATCATCGTGACAGCCTAATGTATCTGGAACACTTTCATATGTAAAACCGGGTGTATGTTTTAAAAATGATTGATAACTTGATCCTCAAATTATTTCAAATTACACAGTTGACATTTATGCATGTATATGTGTGTACATACTTGCTGGGTAGGAAAGGGCTGTTATCTCGCATTATATATTACATGCCCACTTAATCTACCAGGGAGGTGATGTGCTTACACATACGTACACGTTATCACATGCCTATATTTGTCTGTCTTCACAGCAGATAACTGTATGTTATTACCTGAAACAGATTTGATAAATGCACAAGGCAAGTTAGTGAGGTTTTTTTGCCTTTTTTATTTTTTTTTCTCTTTTCTGTGTTTTCTCCCATTTTCCTTCACAAGGTCTTAATTGTCAATTTAATGCGTGTGGTGTAATGACCTGTTTATAAAATAATACCTTATTTTTTGGGTGTTTACAAAATGGTTACTGCAACATACATACTGTTATCAGGACAAATGTCTGATACTGGCTCTTAATTAATACACGTCATTCTGGCTCTCTCAGTTCTGGCTGCATGACTTGGGTTTCTGAAGCACGCCTGCTGATTATTTCTTCTTTTCTCCTTAGGAATCATTCGAAGGGGATTCTTAGGAGCGTATCATTCAGGATATTCCAGGGAGAGCCGTGTCTGGGAAGCCAGCCTTTCGCAGTCACTTTCTGCCTCAAGATTACAGTGCCTGGGTTTATTTTTGTGTGGCTCCTCATCCCTGTTTCTCTCTTGTCTCTCGCTCTCTCTCTCTCTCCAGCTGGTGTAAATGACCGCTGCTGCCTCCCGGAGCAAGATAACCTGCTCAGTCAGCTGGAGCCCCCTGCGGACAGCTGTCTCCCTTTTTTTAGCTGATGGAAACCTGCTACTAAACCGCTGAATGGAAGAGTGTGGAGCAGCAACCATACCAGCAGCCACCGCCGTCGCAAGAGCGAGCGAGGACTCTATTGTTCCCTGCCGTTAAACAGTTTTTCCTTCTCAACTGCCATGCACAATAGAGGGAGAGAGCTTTCCAACCCCTTTCTCCCCGCCGAGGCGTTGTGAAGAGGTTGGAATATCGGCTGGAGGAAGTTTCATCGTGGTGGTGGCGGTAGTGGTTTTGTAGGAGGGCGGCGGTGGGGCTGCTCGGAGGCATGGGGATGTGCGAGGGGAGCATTGCTTTCTGCCGTGGTCCAGGGGTTTCCGCCGTGTCAGCCCGCTGCGTGGCAGTTCTCCTGCTGCTGCTGCTGCTCCTGCAGCTGGGAATCTGGGACGCTCGGGCACAAAGTGAATTTCAAACTTCCTCAGTGTATTTGTGGAAGACGGGTGAGTAAAGAAGTGACCTTTAATGTGACAGTGGTGTATTTGGATTTTGGTTTTTTTTTTTTTTTTGTTGCAAATCATC